>BGPT01001615.1:57354-144502 GCA_003297045.1 Symbiodinium sp. clade C Y103 | reverse complement strand
GCCCGCCATTTTGTAACAAAATCTTCCGTGTGTGAACGTTGGGTTCTGCCATTTTGTAAGGAATGCACGTTGGGGAAACCATTCTGTACTTACAGAATGCGGGTCCCAACCCCTCGGGCCCAACCTGAACGGGGATATTATTTGTGTGCCATCAATGCGGGATTTGAATTGCTGTGATTGTTTGCCAGAGAGTAAATATCCCATTTGTTGGTTTCCCAACAAGACCAAATAGATTCAAAGAGTCTTGAGATGTATAGAAATTCTGAACATCCAAAAATTCTGACATTTGTTGGTTACATCCCATGAAATCCCCACTGTTCTTCCAGCCAAATTGGCTGATGAATTTGTTCGAAGGCCAGGCCGGAGGCTGAGGAGATGGCCGCTTTGGCCGCGAGTTTTTTGGGGATGGGGGTTGGAATGGATGGCCTGTAGATATGGGGAGAAAAAATGGGTATTACCCTCTGGTAAACTAACATTTTGCTATGGAAAATCACCCTTTTTAATGGGGAAAGCAACTATTTCTATGGCCATTTTCAATAGCTATGTTAGTTTACCAGAGGGTATCTAATCTATGTAGTCTATATGATAGAGATTGATAGAGGAAGCAGCTGATGTACTATTTTATGTAGTATCTAAATCATACCCTTTGGTATAAATCTCTTGCAATCATCTAGGAAGGTGTGAATGATATGGAAATGTAATTTTGAAAACCCCATGGAAAATGGGTATCTATACCCTCTGATATGTTTTGCTGCATCGCTTTCATAGCCATGATATAGATGGGCCATTTAGTTTGATGATTTATCTCTCAAGACTGGTTCTTTTCCCATGGCTATGGTTTGTGGATTATACAGCAAGCCAGGTTTGATGACACCAGAGAGAATCGCTATGAAAACAGTATACCTTATGGATCCAGACTTTTTGTTTTCTTGGGAGGTAGTACGAAATGCTAGAAATCTAAAACGCACCAAATACTCCAGAAGGTACTTGGATACATAGGGCATCATAGAAACATATAGAAACATATAGGAACCATAGGGTATGGCTCAACATTCTTGGCCAAGAAAAATATGGATACTTTCAGCTCCAATGAGGTGGGCGGCCGTCCCCAAAACGGTCCCCATGACCGCCGAGGCGCGTCGACGTATGGAAGCAAAGAAAGCAGAAGATGCTGCGAGCGTTGCTCGGTTTTTTGGGTGTGGGGTTGCTACTGTGGATGGAAGAAATCCTGCACCACCAAACAAATGGTTGAAAACCTACAAATTAAACAATGGGATAAAGCACCTATCAACTCGTGCAGTTTTTTTTTCAGCCACTGTATGAAAAAGCAAAAACTCACCAAAATGCTTGGTGTCCATATTGGTACCCCATTTTCACCAACACATGGAGATCTCCTCGCAGCAATGTTCAGCAACAAACAGCGGGACTTCGCCAAGAAGTTTGCGCGTATTTGCTAGGGGCATACCTACAACTTATGGCCAGTTAAGATTTTACAAGGTGGTTCCCAATAGCTAATAGCTAAGCTGGTTCACAACCCCATCTAACTTGTACTGAACAATCCAACAGTTAACCAACTCATAAACCAACATCCTTTGGGGACCCCTTTCTGTAGGGTTATCAGTGGATTTCTGGTGAACTTGCCATGTTTGGCCGAGCCATTGAGGCCGCAGCCAAGCAACACCGTGCCATGGGGCAACGGTGGATCTGGAATTTGTGGAGTTTTTTCGCAACCTTCAATCGACATATGGGATTTGAGTGGGATTTCAAAGGGATTTGAATAGGACTATATAAATTATATATGATATAGGGCACCCCCAAAAGCAGATGCCGAACAGCTTAACTCGAGGGTATGAGAGATCAACAATTCCCTCCATACTGAATGTTCAGGATCGATTTGGGGGTTGCTATACCTGGTGGTTTGGGTTGGTGGTCTGGAATTGTGGGGATACCAGAAAGTGAGAGTCCCCTTCCTAGAGGAATCTTGGGATTCCAAACCTCTAACCCAAACCACTACTATTAATCATTGGTTGATTTTCTAAAAGGAGATCCGGGAAAAGGATACCGTGGTGCTTTGCGAGGGTTCGTATTTGGGTCTGGAATATGATTCAGGGATATTTACAGTCACCCAAGAGAAGATAGAAACATTTCTATCTTTTCTGAAGTTGCTATAGGGAGTTAAGCAAGTGAAGTATTTTCCCTGAAAGTATTTGAAGCCTCAGACACGGTTCATGGTTGTCATTCGTTCTGCATATGGGTCAGTTCAAGCTGGTACCCTTCTGTTCATACCAAAACAGCTGGTAGATGAGGGTTCATCCTGCCAAAATATGTGGTTTCATAGGTTTTGAATGGTTTTGATCCATCTCCATCTAAATACAATGTTTGAGAGAATCTCAAACATTTCCTGGGGAATACAGACAAAATCAATAGGCACGGCACTAAGGTTTATTCTCTCCAATCAGTTTGGAGTATTTCACATGAAGTCAGTTATACAATCCAACATGGCAACATGTCCCATTACATCCCCATTTATCCCTACAATGTGGGCGCCCTAGTTATAAGTTAGGTTACAACATGTTACAACCTCTATTACATACCTATACTTTTAAGATTTTCCAATAAACCATAGTTATTGGAGTTATACACCACAACTATGCTTCTATTACGAACCACCACAACTATAAGTATCAGAATCACACCTATGGTTGTATTTCCATATATCTCCATACTTCTATCTCCATACTTCTATCTCCATACCTATGTCTCAAATCTCCATACTTATATCTCCATGCTTATATCATCTTATATCATCTATCCCTATGGAATTTGGTGGCTTCTAAAGACGTAAACCATCAGTGCCAGGTATTTCTGAGGAGGCTCGTCAGCGCGAGCTCCAGCAGCGAGCCCAGATGAGGTGGGGAATCCACCGGGATCGTGAACACCGGAGCTTCGAAACTGTTCTGTGTAAAAAAAAAACGGGATGTAAAACCAAAGATCTGGATAAAATTGATAAAATGTGTATATCATCAGCCAAATTTTGGAATATAAACAAAGAAATTAATGAATGCAGAGATAGTTTTTTATATGATACAAGCAACTGCGACTGCGATATTGTTTGAGTTAACCACAAGAAGAAAAAGGCGAACGCCTTTTCTTGGTGATATAAATGATCGGATGTTTGAACAATGGGTCACCAACAATTTATGGGGATATCAACAGAGAGTATCTTCCCCTTTGGAATTGGGACAAGAATGGGTAAATGATGGTAAATGTCAAAAGCTAGAACCCCCAGACTTCCCCAGCCCGTCAATTTCGGGGACCTCTACATGTGGAAGATGCACAAAACATCTAGTCTCGGTGAACCAAGTCGATTTGACACGGGGACAGAAAACCCATTGCGCTGTTTCACACCACAGGCTCAAGCCTTGCAAATCCAAAGGCTTCCGCGGTTTGCGGATGGGAAATGAAACTTATCCTGGGACAAACAAGGAAAGTCTATTCACTTGATTCCTTTGAAAGAATAGGAGAGCAACAACATGGCTGGTGCTGTGTAGTGCACACATTCCTGCAGGATACAAGCCATTGATCACTTCACTTCATCCAGAATCGGATTGGAAGCTTTCGGCATTTTTCGTCGCTTGACAAATGATCCATGTTTTGGCCCGAGCCCTGGAGAGGTGGGGTAAAGTGTCATCTCTTCCCAGTGAAACGTCATGACCAAATGGTGTTCGATTTCCACCTGGCGCCAAGCGATATGCACACGAAGGAGGCAACTGAAGGTCTGGACATGTCTGATGTCTGGACGCTTTCTATACTTCTCTACCCTCAAGAACTATCTACCAACTTGCTGTGGAATTTCTGGTGGTTGAAACCTGGGAGACCCCAAACCACATCCCAAAGGACGACTGCCGGAAATGGGTTGGAAATTTGAGGGATGATCTCTGGCGTTAGCAAATGGCTCCTGGATCTGTCCGGCCAAAAAGAAGATGATTACTGTAGTTTCGAGCCGTTCAACCATATCCGGTTCTTTTGGTGGGCAAATTGTAAGATCGGATCATGTTTTGGATCATCAACGGTAATCCGGTAATCCGGTAATCCACGGCGTCTTTTCTGTGGAAAAATGGAATTTCGGCCAAGGCATAGGAACTCCATGTGGTCGGAAACCCGGTGCCGTTGAGTGGATGAATGGACAGGTCCACACGAAAACCATGGCATCCATGGATTAGACCGGGGAATACTTGGGTTCCCGCGGTGTTTTCACGTCCCCTTGAAATCATCCTAAATCAATCTAAATCATCCTTTATCCGATTAATCATTGGAACGAATTTCCGTATGTGCCATGCTCAAAAAAAATGGTCAAATAAATGTAAATAACCTATATTGGGGGATGGTCATGAAACACTTCTCAAAGGGATTTAGGATTTGGATTCCTATTATGGGACGGATCACTGGACTCAAAAAACCCATAGGCACCATGTTTTGACCATGGGACTCGGAAGTTTGGAATTTCCACAGATGTGTTTTTTTGATTGTCTTGCCAGACATTCTGGTACATTTTCGGGCGGCACACATGACTCATGAACAACAAATTGAGCCTTGTCCCAGCATAGAGCTGTCAGCTTCCCAGGAAAGAACGATTCTGATAATTCTGTCCTGAGGTCTATCATTGCTTGGTTGCCGTGGCTATGTGGAGCATCTTGGGTGACAAACTGGGATGACAGTTTTTGGTGTCCGGAAAGGGCCGCTAGTGCTCGCAATGACATTCAACTTTGGCATGGGTCAGAAGTTTCAAATCTGTAAGAAGCTCAGACTTTGGTCATTAAATCCGCAGTAAGCCATGCTGGTTTGAGGTACTCCATCACTTGACCCTACTGCAATCTGAGCGGTTGGTTACATCTCCATCTCTTCTTGGAAACATCCCACTTTTGTGGGTTGTTTGTTGGTTAGAATACCATTTTTGGCCACTTTCAACTAGCGGTCGAATCGAATTCACATTCTTAGTTGCTGGGCTCGCAGCAACTGGTTTAACATCGATTACGATATACTATGATGTACACACATTCTATACATGTATTTAGAAATTCATTGAAATTCTGAAATCCTGGTTAGCAACGGTTTAATTCAATGTTTAGCAAAGCTTACGATCAACATCTATTGAAATCTATGAAGTAACAATCATTCGATGGTGAAACCTCAAAAAAACATGAACCCCCCAAGGCGGCGGCAGCTTCTCAGCCTGGGCTGATCCGAAAACATCCGTGCCTGGGCAATGGCATCGTGAGACTATCGTGATTTTGGGGTGTCAATACTCCCGTCATCAAACGTGGCAAGGGAAAATCTGACATTCATAGATGATTTTCCCACTAAAACCTCCATTTTTTATGGGATTTTCCGTTGCTACGGTTGATTACCGGAGGCTAGCCATTGTTTTTGCAGTAAATCAGGCTTACAACCCCTAGTGAAAAACCATGAAAAATCATAGTTAAAGTGTTGATATCCCAAGCTATGGGATCTTATTCAAAAACACATGGTTATTCTGCCATTAACAAACCCTCCTGCAAACATTTACCCCATGGATCCCCATTTACAACTATGTTTGTTTAGTCAGTTAATGAAGTATTCGAATGTTTCTATTCTAAGAGTATGTTGCTAGTGCAAACTTATTAACTACTTGTATCAGTTTAACAGTATAATTACATATCGTGATGATGATTAGCTCTCTCTAGCCACTTTTGACCTCATGATGAGTATCTAGCTCACATATCATGATTGATTGACTATTCACATATTATTATTATTTTTAAGATCGTTTTCAATCAGTTTGCAAATTATTTCATAATTGAAATGGCTATACATGAAGAGGCTACAAATCCGGATTAAAAAGTTCATATGCTAGCCAATTATTGTATATATGATTATATATATATATATGTATAGTATATCAATGTAAGTGTTGTTATTTCAAACTTAGTGTCTAATTGACATTGGTACTGGTAGTGATTTACATTACGTGACATGACATTTCTAGATGTTATTGATGGTGGGTTCCTAAAATCTCAACTGATAGCTCATCAACGAAATGCTTTTTTTGATGCCAGGCTAGTGGCAAGTGGATTTCACCATCAAGGTCACCAAATGGTGTTGGAAGTTGGAACTCAAGAAATTGAGTAGCCCAAAATCATCCAAAATCCAAGGAGTTCTCTTCATTTTCTCATTTAAATGGTAATTTGATAGTTTTGGTCTCCACCCGGGATTACCCAGGATATTTATGGATATCCTCACTTACAAACTTACCCACCTACCACCAGGGCCAAAGTCAGCACGACGATGCCCCCGTTGTTTTTTTGGAGGCAGTCGCATCTGTCCATCACGGCACAGGGTGCTCTGCAGGGCCTTTGGGTCGCTCGGTTGTTCGTCCAGATGTACCAAGTTGCCACGGAATCAAATGATTTGTGACGATGTAAGCTGGGTTTTCTTCCACGCATGTGTAATAATCTGCAGATATCCAAATATGTTTATGCCTGTGCAAAAAGATAATTGTAGATACAGATGTTTCATGATGTTTCTCAGATGTAGTGTAAAAAGTCCTGGACCATCCTCGACCTCAGATATCCTAAACACAGTCACGAAAGCACAAAGGATCATCAAGGGGAGCATGGCTAAAGAGGCAAACCCATCACCTGTTCCACCGGCCAAAGGAAACTCATGATCGGGCTCCCACAGGTGTCGTGGATGCAAAAATCATGGTGGCGAGCCACCAGCTGGAGGATTCCTTGTTGTCAATGACCCCCTTTTAGAGGGAACACTAGACCGGTCTTTGGCTGCATATTTGCTGGTTGTCATATCTAATTTTACCTCCTACCTTCAACGAGGTCCAAGTCTGAGATGAGGAACTGGCAGAGTTACCCTCATTGTTAATTAAGGGTGTCATTTCCTTCTCTCGAGTTCCCAAAGTAGCACGGGAAATTGAAGAATATTGAATAATAATGAAAAAAGACGAAAACCATGGGAAATCACAGGAAATCACCTTTCCAAGACGTTTCTCTCCTTTCTTTGGGCTCCAAACACTGCTCTAATACTCTCCGGACCAGTCCGCAGGGCACAAAATCCAGCATCTTCATGGCTTTCAAGCGGCCTTCGAGGCTGCGGGGACAGAGTTTTTCCGTTTTTTTTTCAAGGGCTGAAAGGGGGTGGCCTCTTTTTTAATCGCTGGAAAAGCCCATGGACTTATGTTTCTTTCCAATGCTTTTGGCTGGAATGAATTCAGACAACGACATTTGCGGCTTCGCAGATGTGCTTCAGAATGGTTGTTGGCATCCAACTTAAATGGACATTCCAACAGCTTATTGATGATCCATCCCACCAGATGGGTCCAACTGATCCTTATTGACAATGATCTTCCATCATGAGGAAACCACCAACCAGCCAATCAGATCGCTACAGGAGATGAAGGCCATAGGAAAGGCCGCTGAAGAAAGGGAACCTTGGCAGGTGGAAGATCCATGGGCATAGTGTTGTGTGTAGGTCAACAAAAATTCAAGAGTTAAAGATTTCCAGCCACTACCCCCCCCCCAAAAAAAAAAAAGATGTTTCTTGATGGGCTACGCATGCTTAGTCTGTTACACAATCCAGTTCAGGGATGTTCAGGGACTACCCTATGTTGACCCATCCACAAGATTCCACAACGAATTCAGCCGGCCACATGTTATGGATAGACCTTGGTGGAAGGTTAGCAATGCATCCCATCTCCGCTTAGGTATGAAACAAGATTGGCCAAAGGCCAAAGAACATGGTTCGCTCCAGAAAGATAAGCCACATTGCATCATTGGATTTGCAGGTTGTTGGTTTCCTTGCATGGTTTCCCCTTGGTGGTTGAACAAATATATATATATATAAATATTACATCCGACTAAAAACATTAGTATATATCTGTTTATATAGTCATATCTCTGTTTGCTAAAGATTATATGGATGATCCCAGCGTGACTACTTATAGGGATTACTTAAAACCATCCACCAGATTGATCCTTCTGAAGAGCATTCAGCGGATTTCTGAAGCGTCCCATACTTTCTCGGAAATCCGTTCACGCGTATGGGGGGTGGAAAGCCATTCCTTATCGAATCTCCATTGGACCACAAGCACGATATTGGATAATGATGGATATTGTATGATATTGTATCAATTGGCAAATGTACTGGTGACACCCAATCTAGAATCAACCAAACCATACCATACTTATGATATCATATTATGATGTCAATGATATCTATGTTTTCACATTGTTTGGGCTTCAACCTGTGGATTTGTGACTGGGTTTGCCACTTGCCGGTGATAGAGTCGTTGGCTCCAAACAGGGTTTCCTGTTGTTTTTTGCGAAGCTTCTAAAGGAAAGATGGGATGCGGTGAAGCAGCAACTGGAGGAGGAGTGTCCCTGGGCATTGATGGAACTGATGCATCTAGTGCACATAAGATAAACCTGGCTAGCTAGGAAAACCTGATGTCTTTATTATAAATATACGCACATAATATATTATGGAGATGGCGCTCATATGATTGATATTTGCTGCCAAAGCAAGAAAGGGAAAAGGGAGTGATTCCTTAAGCGTACAAATGACCAAACAGGCTTGTGCTGGGGCTGGGCTGAGACTCATCCTTGTGGGTTTCCAACCAACCATGATTTGCAACCCAGGAATCCTTAGTGCTCCCTTGGGCAGCCCCCAATACTGTACCCTCAACTGTGAATGGATTCCATCAGGGGGATTGGACCGACCCCGCCAATGGTTGACGCCCCCAACGATAGCTGGTTCGGATTCGCCCCTATAAATGTGGTTCTTGGTGGTTAAGACTCGGACAAAATATGAGCCAACACATTAGTATGGAAGGCTCACTTGACTCGAAGGGGTTGGTTCAATCTGCATGAAATTATAAACTACAGTTCCATAAGAGCCCATTGAAACCAGATTCCAGTCTCAAGAAATCCATCTTGTTCCAGTTGGATGGTGTTTTTTCCATCTGGGGGTCCAAAAAACCCAGGTGCAGCTGCTGGAGAGTCCTGCAAGAAGTCCATCGGATTGGTCAAGGATCAGAACCCCGAGGAGCCGTGCTGGTGCCGATGGGGATGTGGTCCCCCACAGCGGGCAATCCCGCAAGATCCCCCAAGAATGAAGATTCTGAACGGTTTCATGTGCATTTTTTGGAGATGTTCATCAGGATAATATATGATAATATGGGGGTTGTGTTTTAATGATGCACCCGGATGTAATGAGTGCATGAAACGTGAACCGGGAACTCCAACATGGCATTTCGTTGCGGGAAAGTCATCCTTTCAATACTTGTAGGACATTATAGGATTTGATTCTTTTGTTTCCAGCCTTTCAGCACTATTTATTGGCTCAGACAGTCAAAAAGCCCACACAATTCTGCGTGTCCCTCCTTGTGTCAGAAACACGCCATTGGCTGCAACGCTGAGGACAAGGAAGCAAAGATGGAGTACCTTTGTACGTCACTGGACGCGAAACCGGTGGAAAACCATGTGTGGTGTTTCTTTCAATTTTTGGACGCTTTTCAAATTTGAGATTGATTTGGGAGTCCCAAATGTCAAGACACACCTGTTTAAGCTCTATGTGTTTGTTATTTTGGCGGTGGGGATGGGTATTTGTTTCAGCATATTGGAAATAACATTATATAAATATACTATTATTTTTCGAACACAATATGTACAATGTACAACAGTATGCTATATGTAGATAGGTGCACAGTACATGGATGGTCTGGGCAATTCCTGAAAAATGTTTACCTTAAATAAATGTATTGACATGTTATCATAAGACTTGCCGACATCACCGGCAAGACCTATGTCCATTCCACACCCAATGATGGATTCTAATCCCCTATAATCCCCTATACCTATTTCCCACCAAACAATCAGATAACCCGACTTGCCCTTTCAAACCCATGGGGTGAGCAATTCACCAGGGGAGGCGCCTGGAAGGATCTTCCCCGTCCGCGCCAAGGTCGCAAGCCCTCAGTTGCCTTTCGGCCAACATGGGCAAATGCGGCTCTTTTCATGTGTGGACCTCAGGGCGGATCGATCTCCCAGAGCGTGATGGAGTGGGATGATAATAGTGGTTAGAGGTGCATCCAAGGTGACTGAAAAGAAATGGTAAAATTTGATTGTTGATTCTTTATGGGGAGAACACTGCGGGTGAGAATTTCTGTAAGATTCAAGATATCAATGCAGATGCAGGTAACAACGCCTTGGCAAGAAAAACCCTGAATGCTTGAGAAAATGATACAGTATCCTTTTTTCATGTCACATGTGAGTTTCTTCACCTGCAAGAAATTCGATGTCTACTTCAGTCTACAACGTCAACGGTTCATGGCCCCTTTATTGTTTTCCTGTTTCTGGACATGGATTTTCAGCTGGTGATGCCCTGGCGAAACGACTGAGGACGAAGTGACGGAGATCCAAAAGCAGTGGCAATGCGAAGCCATACGATGTTCAGCCGCAGGCGTGGGTGGGCTGACCTGGCCCCTGGTGATGGTGACTGGATCTCGGTGGTGGAAGAACGGAATGATAACCACCATGGTGAATGATAGTTAAGTGTTCATGATAGTTAATGGTTAATGATAGTTCATGGTTAATGAAAATTCATGAAGAATGATATAGTTAATGGTTAATGATACCGTAGTCAATTATGGGTGATGGCTAGTGAGACTTAATGGTTAGAATTATACATTATAAGACTATTGATGCTATGTCCGAGTTACATGGCTGTGTCAGCAGGCCCCAACTGCAGCACCGCAATCACCTTCCTGGAAATGGATGATGCTGGGCGGCATTCATACCGGGCCCAGCCCTTTCGGTGTGGTTTGTCCCAAGAATGGGGGGGGACCCCAAATGGCTGGTTTTTGATGGAGATCGTGCATCTCAACCATCAAATTTGGGAGTAGACTAGCTTCTTTTCAGACAAGCCCAGTTAGTTGTTGATTCTTACTCCATTCATTTTCCCATCAATGCTCAGCACCAAGTGCCTTAACATTTTTGGGGCTCGCAGGGGCTTCCGCACCCTTGAAACAGCAAGCCATCAAGGATTCCAAGCTGACCGACGAGACACGGCACAAGAAGTCACGCTTTCTATGTGCCTCGCCTCAGTCAGTGGGGGGTTGGGAGCCCTCAAGCTGCAGGCTGTCTGGATTATTTCTGAAGTATCTCAAGTTGAGTTTCCTGTTCTGGTTGGTTGATTCCCCTATGTTTGTTGGTGAGATGATGATGTTAATTCTTGCTGGTTATAGATTCTCATGTTTAACTGTTTGTTCACTCAATCACTCTTGGTTGGTAAGACGGCACCAGCCTGTGGTCACTGCAACGCATGTTCCAACGTGACTTATCCATACTTATCCATGAATCCGACTCCGGGGACGCAAGGCTCAAAAGAGGCCAAGCAGTGTTTGACCGACCACAAGGATATCTGTGTCCCGGCGATGCGATAGCCGCAGAAAACCATAGGCACATGGTTCATCCCTTTTGGACAAGCACCCTAGCACATAATCAGGCTTCTATAAGCTAGGGCAGTCAGATGAATCACCAGGTCCAATGTCGTGGGCCCATTGTGCTCCATCAGCCTAATCCATCCCCCCATGTTAAATACAGTACCCGGCCTATAACCCCCGAAAATGACAGGGCCAGTACCAAACAAGGGGAGAGATGTTATTATACTAGGAAGTAGATGGAAGTAATTTGAACATGTTTCAAGATCTGGAGACACTGTGCCTAAAAGTATTGAATGTTTGAACTTATGTTGGACCCATTTAAGCATCGTTCGGAAAGTGGGTGATGAAACAGATGCCGATCCGCTGACGGAACAAGAACTTTCGTTCGAGGTTGATGTCTCAACCACTTTTCAACCATCATTTGACATTTTGGAGCAGTTGACCATTGGTATTCCAGAATTATCTCTGTTGATGTTTACTCACCCAGTCTGCAGGTGAAATGGATTTGTTTCATTGGACTTGCGCGTTTACAATATATGTTGATATATAATTTGGAGATATTTGGAGAAATCATAAAGCGATCTCAACAGACGTCGTAAGTAAATAATGATTGATTTTGGGGAAGCGCAAAAACATGGGCACACAAGCAAATTTGGGATTCACTGATGGTCAGTGCTGGTGAATATCCCCATTGTTGTAAGTGGAACACCCTCATTTGTTCATATCATCCTGATGCTGCAAATTGGACTATTGAGATAATTGCTTTACATATTAGATTTCGGATAATTATTCTGAATATTTCTAAATTATATTACTATTACTCTTACTCTTATTCTTCCTATTACTATATTAAGTAATTACTATTACTATATTAAGTAATTACTATTACTATTTCTATTACTATTACTATGAATTACTATTAATTACTATTACTCTACTATTACTATTACTGTATTGTTTCTGTATCCATGTGTTTGTGATTTACTATATATATACAGATCATCCAGATTTCATCCATCGGCCACTGCGCCTGGGTTCAGGCAAAACGGGCTTCGATATTGTGAGCCTTGGCCGCTTTTGGTGTCGAGGATTCTTCTCCGACTCCAAATGGTGTGTAGGAATCCCCAAATAGACATCAGGAGAGTAGTTTGTGACTATGTTGGTAGGGTGTTACTTTTCTATCTGGGGATGACTAGACATCCAAAGCACACTGGGATAACAACAAGATACAAACAAAAATTACATTGAGACCAACATCCCCAAATCCCATCGGATATCGCTTCCCCCTTCCAGCTATCATAAATTGAGGGATCCCCCAGTTGTGGACGAATACAAAGGTCGACTGCAATGGAGATGGGCCACTGCGACAAGATCCTTTGTTCAGAAAAGGGTCGGGGCACCTGAGGCTTCTGCAGTTAGAAATGTGTCTGGATATGGGGTTACCACTTCCAAGGGAATACAGGGTCAATTTTTCTGAAGGGTTCGCCTATTTTCAGATAAACCCAATGGGTCTGTGCAAAAAGAGCGGTATCACAGCACTTTTTTGGGTGGATAGTGGATATTATGGTATTATCTGATGTAATTGGGATGTAGCCAACCATACGACGTTGGTTGATCGGAAAGTGCCGGGACCTCCCCAAAAAAATGGAAGGAAACGATGGCGTTTCATGGGATGTCCCAGGAACATTGCCAGTGTATCCCCATTTTCGGACAAACCCATTTGATGCACGTACTATAGATCTAGGTTGATCGAGTTGTGTACAGCTGATGATATCCTAAATTCAACCAATGACCAGTATGGTGGATGACCCATTAGAGCTTGGCTTCATCAGCTTGTTGACAACAGAATATCCCGAGCCAGGAGTGGTTCACGTTGAAGTGTTGTTGTATATACACCAACTGGTTGGCTAATGATGGGCGTTTTGTAATGTAAAATGTACCTTTTTCAAGTCATTTTGGAACGCAGCAACAGCCAACGAACTCACCGCATGTTCCCTTCAATGCCAGAAGTATGGTTGATTCATGTTGATACCCTTTACTAAACTAACATAACTATGGAAAATCACATGTTTTAATAGGAAAATCCACTAAAAAATGGCAATTTTCAATAGCAAACTGTTCGTTCACCAGAGGGTATATGGTATATCCTCCCAATGAGATCACCATTGATCCATCGTCGCAGGTGACGATTGTCGAACGGCTGTGACCTTCCTAACACAGGCCCGGCCAACTCCCTTGGGGAATGGAAAATGAGAGGAGGTGAGGCTGATCAACTGAGTTCGGTTTATATATATATATATATCAACTCATAGGATGATAGTTGGTGTATAGTTGGTGTATAATGGTGTATAGTTGGATATAGTTGGTGTATAGTTGGTGTATAGTTGGTGTATATAACTGAGTCGATACGTTACAAATGGTTTTTTTTTCAGCTTGTGGTGTTCAAACCAACGAACTTATAGCTGCTTTGATAGTTAAGTTGACTTATAGAAAAACAATCGTTACACAAATCCTACGGCCAGCACTTGTGCTATGCCCCCAACTCTTTTGGGATGATTGTTGGGAACCTTATTTTTGCTGACCATTACAGTACTTTGTGGCCTTCCACTATGTTGAGATGCTATAGCATGATGTCCCTCACGTCGCTTCCTGAGATACGTGATTGATGACCCTCTGCGGGGTTTCGGCTGTCCCACAATCGATGTTTTCAACACTTTTTACATAAAGCCTAAAGAAAACCTACAAAAAGCCCGGAAAAAAGCACAAAATTATTCCTTAAAAAACCTAAGGGAACCCTAAAGAAAGCCTAAAGAAACCCTGCAAAAACCAAATGAAAGTGTATATAGTGAAGTACCTGGTGGGCGTAGCAGACGTGCTGCGGGAAATTCTAGATAGCCAAGTTGATGCGCATAACTTGATTAGTGAACTACGGTTTATGGGGGATATAACTGTAGTCAATGGGGTGCAACTAAACCAACTTCTAGCTGGCAGGGGTGTGGGGATTACCTTGCAGAAACCCCCGAAATTGTGAATTTCTGCACACATGTTTATCCAGTTTCTAAAGCCATTTACTGACTAGTAAGAATGAATAGCTCCATAGGAACGTACAAAAGGGAATTGATGAATATGTTTCTACCGTAGGTTCTATAGTAGGATTTGGCTTGTTGTATCTTTTTGGGGCCTGCTATGCAGGTATTGTGATGTTAGTAGAAAGGTATTCACCCTACACCAAAATCTATCATTCTGTTGGACAGGTGGACAATTAAGCAACACATGATCACATCTTGTTTGAGATGTGCCCGACGTTGCTGGCACGCTTACAGGATCCTGTGAGCAATGTCACGGTGAAAGAGTCCAAAGAAAAGTGGTCCTACTTATGCCCCTTTGCCGCATTCAGATTTGGAAACCTGTTAGATCTTCGGACATAAAATGAATGGGAACGAAAATAAATTGAATCGGTTTTGGGTATTTCACATGGATCCAGTTTGGCAACACCTCATTTGATGGATCATGCAAATAAAAACCTACCGAATTTCCAGTGGATTTTCCATTTTACCTGAGATAATGATTTTGCCACCTTTGAAGGATGGGTTGAAACCACCAGCTATACCACAGTGCCATGATGCATAACATGGGGGAAGGTTGGGGATAGGACCTGCCTTTCCTCTGAAGGTTTACGGTTTCAGTCCTCTGAAGGTTTGCTCTCATTCCTAGCAGTGATGCTTTGACTTGACATGGGCGTTTCAGTATGTCCTCCTGGATCTCTTGGTTTCAATTTGGTTGAATCCCCCACTCCATTTAGATGACCAACTTCCTATAGGAAGGGCCCGTTGCGGGAGTTTTTTTTTTTTTGTTCGACGTCCCCTGTTGATGGGAAAAAAGCAAAGGCAACCTCACCAAAAGCTGATGTTGAAGAACTATATCAGAAAGCAACAGGATTGACACTATCACCCAGTACTGATATTTACTGATCCTAAGTGTTAATTCATGTCTTCGTATGTTTTATGCAGAGAGTATTTCTAGTCCCTATTCTGACCAGGTGCTCAATATTCACACCTTGAACCCTGAGATTACCATACTATGGATGATCATTTACCAGGCATGTTAGCTGGTTCTCAGCCACCAGCTTCCTTTTCGCCCCAGGCGGAGATGCGGCATTCCATTGCTTGGAGAAAAACCTGGAGCAGTGCACTCGTTACTACAATTCCTTGAAGTTGGCCTTCGCGGAGGGTCATTGCAACTCTGCACGCTGTGCTGAAGAAGGCCCATGGGGTGGTAAGCCATGAAAGCTGATGGCTGAGATCAGGATTTCTTGCGACTCAAGATGAATCGGATGCTGTGAGAAAGAGGCTGAGTATTTATAGGATTTTGTAGAAGTCACATGATTTCACCACAATCTGGAAAGGTGTTGGATTTTTTACCACTTTTTTCTTGATCCGTGTTTGTTTATTGGCCACCCTGCAACAACTGTGAGGCCCGGACTGCGCAAGAATGGTGGATTACTTGTCACAACCCGAGAAGTTCTACTATGGAGAGGACCTTAAGTTTGCCACTGCACATCATGATGGGGAAACATGAAGCCAGCAGTTGTTCCCAACAGTTGGCGGACTGGTTCCTGGCCAAGAGGAATTGACTTTGAGTGGTTTTGACATGTTCCGTCCCTACACAAGGAGGGCTTCAAGATGCCATCCCCAGTTACCAACCATTGGGGGGCAACGATTTTCTCCCTATCATGGGTTTGTTTGAACATACCCCCAGTTCCAATGGATTATTAACATGTTCCCTTTAAATTGCAGTTTGGGGGTATACACGGTTTCGAGACACACCCATAGTTACAAATTGGGCATGGTTTGTGGCTTTGTGGATCCCCCAAGAAAACCCTGTGGATGATTTCAGGGTGTTCCTGGTCCAAATGTGAGCAGTTTCCAACGGGACTGGTCTCGCGGGACTGCAGGAATTGAGAAACAAGACCAAATTCCTTTGATGCTTGGATTGCATTGGATTAGCTTGGATTGACTTGGATTAAATCTCATTGCCTTGGATTGACTTTGATTAATTTGAATTAACTTGAAACTGACTTGGATTGGAAATGGCTCTGAATTATTGGGACTTTTGAAGTCAAAAGCCCCTTGTTGGCTTAAGAATGACTGTGGCAATTGGGCTGGGAGTTGCACAGGTGCCCCTGCCGGCTCCTTTCGACGGGAGAAAGCTGAAGTTCATCCCAGCCCGGTGATTGTCCATGTGTTGGAATGATTTACAGTAATTGCCAGTTGGAGACATTTTTTCCAATAAATCATATATTGTCATTCCAGGATGTGTTAATAATATTGTCCAACTGGCTCTTTTTCCTGAATTGCTTCGAGGAAAATCTTCAGGAAATCACATTACTCTATTTCCCTATGGTGTTTCCCTTTAACCAATCCATTGAAAGTTGCTTTACCATCCGGTAATCAAACATGGCAATGGAAAATCCACCATTTATAGATGATTTTCCCACTAAAAATAGTGATTTTCCATAGCTAATTTAGTTTACCAGAGGGTAATGATTCATGATTCTTTTCCAGGTCTCATGATTGAGCTGGCAATGGAACACTGGAGTTGTCAGTCATGTTACTTACTGGGGTCCCAGCAGATATAGGATTTTACTTGGCAAGTCATGTGAATCCGGGGTATCCCAAGTATTTTATATACTAAAGTGCCAAGGCTACCAAGGCTACCAAGGGCTGGGTATTGGAAGACTAGTAAAATCTAGTAAATCTCTAAATCAAAAGTGTTACAACCAGCGTTCTCAGGTGGTGATAAGGGCATTGCACCTTGGCACGGAATGGGAGACATGGAGGGACCATGTCTGGACATGGGAGATTTGATCACAATTCCATGGGGGATATAACTTGACATCACCTCTACACGATGATCCATACTGATATATGCAGGACTCATCAGGTTGAAACCACCATAGAAGATGACCACAAACTGGTAATATGTTTGTGTCCCCATTGTTTTACGTGTTCAAAGGTGACTTAATACGTATGAATACATGCAGATCATTTCTACTACATACTAATTCATGTATCATCCAGGGCTCATATAAATGAACAAACATACAGTAGTATTTATAGTTAGATTGAGTGCACTCAGCCACTCTGGCAGAGTGTCTCAGTGGCTGAGTGGATGACGAACTTCCTTCTACGAGTGGCGGAGTGGCGGCTGTATGGTAAAGTAGTACGATACTTAAGCAACTTAAACCCCAGAGGTTGTTCACTACACAATTTCTGTGGCATGACGCTGCGACAGTAGCATTTCATCATTTGCATTCTTTGCTGTCTCCGTTTTGCAACCGTGTTGGTAAGATAAATCAAGTATTATTCTATATTGTTTCAACACACTACGGTCCAAACTACGTTCCGCAATTTTCTTTTCAGATCCTTTAGAACAATGCAATATGTATGTCGTACGCAAAAGTCGTACGCAAAATCTTCATTTTTTTTGAAGTCAATGTGATGCCAACAATGGTGGTGCGCTGGTGAAGCGCCTGCAGCCGACTTGCGGTTTCCTGATGGCATCGTGGAGCTGATTGACAACATCTTGACCGAAGACGAGGTCAAGAAAGAAACGCAGGAGCATTCGGTTCTGGTGGTCAAGCATCGGTCAAGTTGTCAGTTCCAACCTTTTTCTGGGCCACCAGAATCCAAGTTGAGCTTCAAAGCCTTCGTGGTTCCATGGACCCAGTGATGTCGGGCCTAGCGGACGAGTTTGACACTGTAATCGAGAGTACTATGTTTTCTTCGCTTCCACAGTTTAATGTTTATTATATTTTATTATTATGTGTGACTTAATTGTAGTTAGGTTGATTGTTCTTGTCTTTTGTTTAAACTGTACCATATTACAGTAGTTTAGACATATATATGATTATATATGTATGATCATATTCTATGTAGAAGATCTAGGATATAGGTATAAGAGCGTTCATAGGTATGCGAGTCCATTGGTATAGGAGTAAATAAGATACTTGATAATTGTGTATTTCTTCCCGATACATGCATACAGTATGACTGTAAGAGGTTGTGAATGACTTGCGAAGATGTGCCTAGCTCCCTCTTTCCAAGGCCTGCATCATGGAACACGGCACCTGTGCCGAATTCCAAGACGCTGCCAAGAAGGAGTATAAAAACCCGACCGGATCCCTAGAGGTATGGGTGATCTTCAAGCCAGTTTCTCACCTAATGCCAAGGTATCCAATTTGGTTAACCAAATTTTGGTACAGTACAACCATTGTACACCCCCCAAAGTTTGGATGAATCTACGAATAACAAAGCCAACCATCTCCATGAACTGTTTTTTGCTCTAGGATTTCAAAGTTTTTGACAAGACAAACAGTTGAGAACTGGATGCAACTTGCGGATAGGCGGCCGGGAAGGGAACAGTGTTCCGAATGACGCCAATCTATTTGCACTGTCAAGCCCATCTTTTCCTCTAGTTTGTTCATGTTTGTTTCATAATCAAGCCAGTGAACTCAGTATGACACATGCATGTAGACAAACTTGGTGATGTTTATGCATTGATCTTTCAACTGTATTTTACATACAGTATGTTTATACTATCACCCCCATTCTTACTAGTGGTATCGACTGGTGCATCATGTCAAAACATTCCCATTCCACTATGCACTGAGGGCATGTGGAAGATCCGAGCATGCACAGGTGGAATCGAATCTTGAGTTGTGGATCTAAGTTGGGTGTGTAACTAGGAGAAGAAGCCGATAGAGGCAGATGTAGCTACAGTTGGATATAGGTGAAAATTATCCAAATTAATTACATATCGGTCAGAAACGATAGGTAGGCAAAAGCTCCCAAAAAAAACTTAATTTTGTCCAACTAAATCAACCATTTTATCGGGACATACTAGGGATATTTCATGGTACATGAACAACAACATGATATCTTAGTGTGTCCAACAGTTGGGTATGCCTTTTTAGGGGCAATCAAAAGTCGGAAAAGTGGGTTTAATAAACAGATGAAAGGGAAAATGTGCAGGACAAATCAAGAAGATCTGAAATTTACCGGTAACATTACCATGGTTTCCGGATCAATGTGTCCCTTTCCAAGGCATCAATCTATTGAGGTCAGCGTAAACCGAGGTGTTGGAAAAACAGGTGACCAGGTCAAACAATGGGTTTTGAACGTGGGCAGTGAGCTATAGTTGAATCAGTCGCCCGTATCATTTTGGCTGTCACTGAATGTCACTTGGTGATATATCTATTTATTGATTTTTACATTTTTTTTACATATGTTTTACAATATCATATTCATGAATGTTTGGGCGGGGTGCATTGCTATGTTGCTTTTTGGTTGAAATCCATATGTCCATCCGCTACCCTCCAATGACCAAGCATGCAAGCATGGCTGACTGAAGATTCCCCATCCTTCATCTTTGGAGAACCTTAATCAGAATCAATTTCTGTTTGGATGGCGTTCAGCCATACACTTTGACCTTCAACTTGATAAGGCAATTAGATGACTAAAGACTGGGCATATCATCCCACTTAAACTTGACAAGTTTCAGCAGGACATCACCAAACAACCCAGACAAAGAGGTACAAAAAGTGTCTATGAACTGAATCTTGAGTGACAGTCAGGTTGTCTTATTTGCATAAAGGTTTAACTTCCTTCTTTCTCGATATTCAGTACCCCCAATCGATACCACGGTTTAGTAAGGTTAGTACTGGATCTATCACTTTCATTCCATTTTGGGGTATCCTATATTGGGAAAAAAATGATCGGGAGATGACATTAGATCAATTTCTGGAGCAACAATGTACCAATATCAAGGCCAGAATAAGCCAATGTTGGGCGTGATTCCCCGTCTATCGACCATATGCAAACCAGATATCCACCATTCAGTCCACACCATGTTTGTCCATTTTTGATTTGACCATTGAAAAGTGCTGAAAGCATACACAGAGCGGAAATAAACCATACATACACCACCTTCCAACCTCACCAACGATTCCCAGAGATTCAACCACCACGGGCAGGTGGAGATCCCGACGTTGCCCCCGGATGGCCAGGCGGTTTTCAATGACCGAAAAACGTGGGGCAGTTGCAGAGCAAAAGCGATCTAGAAATTTGGATTTCATTGGCGAAAAAATGGGAAAACATGGAAATCATGTGTAATTCCACTGCCAAAATGGGGTTGTCGAACTTGTTGGCAGCTAATGCAGAAGAGGTACATTCACAATTTTTGTGGAAACAAGATGATGATTTTGTCTCTTGTTTGACACGAAAGCTATGCAGAAGGTCACTTAACAACTCGCGGATTTTACCACAAAACATCTAGATTTGCATTGTGCTTTAGGAATCGGGCCTTGCATCATCCTAAATGGTTTATAGATGTTTATAGCCCAATATGCAGCCCATAAAAGTGAGGGATATGTCCATTGATCTAAGGGATCCATAATCAAAATGGGTCTAATCCTCTGGATAGCGAAGTTAGTGCAAATAACTCCACTTTCACTATTCACTAGAGTTTATGGTAGATATATCGAGTTACATCATGGGCTGAAACTGAACCAACAAACATACCCTTCGGCAATCAAACATGGCTTGCTGGCAAATCCACCATTTAGTTCGATGTGGTTTTTCCAACTATAAACATCTATAAACCTCTATTTACAGGGGATGTTCCCATATGTTCCCATGATTTTCCTATGATTTTCCACTTAAAACCACCCTTTTGTTGGTGGATTTCCCAGCCACGTGGCAGAGACGGGCCTTGAGGTGGACGCGAAATCAGATGCAGAACACGCTTATGCGAAGCAAAAAATCAAGGTACGGGCACCGGGCAACGGGGGGTGTGCCGGGGTGATGTCTTGGGAAACATGCAAGTGCTGGGTGCATACATATAATATATTATATTGTATACATATATTAAATACATATATTATATATTATCATGTATATATATATATATGTATATACGGCAAATGCCTGGGCTTTGCCCGGAACTGCAACGACAACGGTACTCATCCTCATCATCATCATCATCATCATCATCATCATCATCATCATCATCATCATCATCATCATCATCATCATCATCATCATCTCTCTCTTGAATGTAAAGTTTAACGGGGGTGGGAATTTATATCCCTCAATACCCTGGTTGATCTTCCCAATTGAATGTATAGTTTAACCGGGGTGGGAATTCATATTCCTAAATACCCTTGTTGATCTTCCCAATTGAATGTAAAGTTTAACGGGGGTGGGAATTCATATTCCTAAATAGCCTAAATACCCGTGTTGATCTTCCCACTTCAATGTAAAGTTTAACGGGGGTGGGAATTTATATTCCTAAATACACTTGTTGATCCTTCCCAATTCAATGTAAAGTTGAATAGGGATGGGAAATTATATTCCTAAATATTTATTTATATTCCTAAATACCCTTGTTGATCTTTCCCAATTGAATGTTTGCCCAGGCGTTGCGCGTATATATATATATATATGTATATCAATATGTGAGAGTATATTTTACAGTATGACAGATTATATTTATGTGTACATTTGGATTATGTATATCTACAAATATGGTGTATTGTATTAAATGTATATTTTACACATTTGGGTGACTCTACGCAGAATATGCTAGTAGTAGACCCAACATTCATGCTCTCAATTTGGTGTAATGGGATGCGATATGTCTTGACTGACTGCTACTGGTATTATATGGTGTTATGGGATGAACACAGAATCAAAAAACAGAGAAACCCAACAGAGGTATTTTCACATGATATGCGGGAGCCATTGTGGAAACATCTATTGACCAACCATAAAAGGTGGGATGGGATAAGAATTGTCGCCCAGGTCAGGTTGGGCACTGTTTCTGTGAAATTGAACAGATTTCCATGATTTTCCATGGATTTCCTGGTTTCCAGTGTTCCAAATCGACCTGTTCAACCATTTGCAATGGCTTGCCATCCTCTGTACGGAGCCGCAGGAGAAGGAAGAAAAAGAAAAGAAGATGCTGGTGACGGCCAAAGCACAGAAGGGGGAAAATCCGAAAGTAAAGGTAGTAAAGTCAGGAGCAGATGACAAAGAAGGCCAGCCAATCCGGCGTTCGGCGTTCTCCGCTTGTTGGGAAATGAGGTAATCAAGTTATTGCGAATGAAGCAATGAGTTTGCACACGGAGATTTGTTGTGAACACATGTCAAAGTCAGGATTCTGTGGGTGTCCACTTTTATGAACATATTTTGGAAGTTGGATTCAATCATATTAAATTCGAGATTTCACAGCCAGCCAGGTCAGATATCTGGAATTTTAGCAGCTGGGTTGAGTCAACAATTCGGTTGCAAAAGTCAACAAAAAAATCACATAAAACCACAAGTCTGGCTACCCACTTATCAGTATCAGTATCTGTATATATATATATAGAATATATAATAGATGATGATCATTGATTCAATCATATTTTCCCCCATGTGTTTCCCAGTAAAAGCTGGTCTTTTTCAGCCAGTCATGCTACAAGTTACTGTAACAGAACATGTCGGACTGTGGCCAGGTTCCACAGCAAAGGAGGACAGCCAAGAAAGCTCTGGAGAGGACGGCTGTTCCTATGGATCAATGTGGCAGCCTGTGAATTTTGGGATGAGAATAGGATGAAGATGTGGAGGTTTCACAAAATATGGGTACCCCAACCATTGGTTTTCCATGGTTTCCCATTAATTACGACCAATTTGAATGATTGGAGGGTGCCCGCAGTTCAGGAAACCACCATGATTTTGTTGTGATAGGGATGGTAAAGTATTTCATGATATTTCCATATATTTCCAGATATGGTAAAAGATTATATAAACACTAATACTACCCCTGTTACTGTAGTTGGTAGAATGGGTTTGTCAAATATATCAACGGGATCAAAGACATGTCAATGGATCAAAATCATCTCAAAATTCAGGTAGTGACAGGTAGTGCAACACATCATAGAACTGTTCTTCGTATACCCAAATTTGTTTGAGAATCTGGTGGTTGCCAACCAAGACTTTACCCTCCGAAAAGAAACATGGCAATTGAACATCCCCCAGAAATGGAGGTTTATAGCTGGGGAAATCAACATTTTCTGGGAAAATCCTCACAGAAATGTTGGATTTGAAGGGAAATTCATCCATACATTGGAACTGATGACCGCTATCATCCATGCTGCTTCCAGCGATCTGGAGCCGTCCAGGCCGGAAGCAAGGCCACCATGACGAAGGAAGAGAAGGAGAAGGAGCCCAAACGAGCCAATGGATATGCCTTTTTTTGGAGGACTAGGGGAAAACAACCCCAAATTCCCAGTGTTGTTCCATGATTTTCCCATGATTTTCCCCATTCAGATTGGTATATTTTGTTGGGTATATACATGTATATACCATGATGGGGAAATTCAAGTAGTTTCGTATGTTCACTCTCCAACATCGTCGGACCACTGGCTAGACCATGGGGTATTTGGATATGCAGGACCCAGGATTAGCAAGTACTTCAGAACCATGGTTAGTTGTAGGATATTATACATATATATATATATATACACAGGTCATAATACATACACAAATAGAAACACAGAGTTACCAACATTTGTTATCAACCACTTGCAATTCCCGGGTCCCGCACATATTCTCCCCGTAGCCACGTAGCATTTCTATGTGAGGCCGGCAAAAAGATCTTCGCAGCCCTGGTGGTCGGCGTGGTAGCCATCGGCGGCTTCATTTATTGGTGGAGGTGGGGTGGTAGCTGATTTGGGGCTACCTGGCTCCCTGGGTCTGAAAATGGGCTGCATTGAACAATGGGAAATCTATGGAACTATCAGTTTTGTTGATGAATGGGAAATACATGGGAAATATCATGAGAAATAGATGGTACTATGATGATTTTAAAAACCAATCATGGAAAATATCATCGGATTAATGGTAAATAGATGGAACTAATGGGAAGTATAATGGGAAATATCATGGGATTTAAAAAACCATCAGTTTTGTTGGCTTTTCTCAAGATTCGTAACCCGACTTCCGACTTTCCCTGCCCGAGGCGAAGCTCCAAGAGTGCCTTGGCCATGGATCCTTGTGGCCAGATTTTCTTTGAACGGATATGGAGGTGTCCATGATAAACCATCCATTTTGGGGTACCACCATTTTGAGGAAACCTCCATATCTTGGGATTTATCTCCGCACATATCTGCATTTGTGCATATTACATGGATATGCATGGTTTGGTTCATGATGTTGATGTTGATGTTTCCGATGCGGGACACCATAATCGTGACAACGACAAGGATCAGCATATATCAGCATATCTTGATTGATATATCTTGCATGAAACTTGAAACCCTCTCAACTTGTTGAATGTTGGGATCAATGGTTTTGACTTTGCGATCCCTAAAGATCCATTCTTCCACAGCTATGGCAACCCCCAAAAAGATAGACAAGTAAATTCCCATCCTAAAATAGTTATAAATCGAACCTCTTCCATCTTTTTTTGGGGGTTGCTATATCCCATAACATTCATACCCTCTGGTAATCAAACATGGCTGGCTAGGAAAATGGCCTATAAAATCCCATAAATAAGTATTATAAATGGAGGCTTTTATAGCTGGGAACGTGATCATCTATAGATGGGCCATGTTCCATTGCCATCTTCGATTACCAGAGGCATCCAGAGGCATCCATCCCTCAATCAGCCAATCCCCAGGTGCCGCAGGAAGTGCCGGAACGAGCAGCCCAACAGCTTCGCCCAAGTCGGGGCGCCTGGAATTTTCCACTGCTGGGTGATGGAGGTGATTGGGTGATGGTTTTTCCATCATTTTGCGCAAGTTTCCCATGAGTATTTCCCATCAGTATTCATCTAAAATGAGAAATATGTAAGAAACTCATTACTTCCCAGCCATTTTTTGTGCGTTTCACAGAGGGCAAACCAGAGTCGAAACGACCAAGCAAGAAGAGATATTTAGCCATTTTCGTGGCGTTTAACTGAGAAATTTCCCCTAAACTCACTGGAAAGGGTGGTGATTTATCAAGTGGTTGGGACACCCCCAAAGGTGCCGCTTATCGACCCAAGCCTATTTTTTTTGTTTGAATCAACCCAAGTGTGTTTGTGCGTTGACCATATATTATGGGGAAAATTCCATCACGAAGCTAGTTGTGTGTTTTTACCCTGGTTGTATTTTGAAATGATCATGACCTGTTGATTAGTGGGACATTCCAGGGAACTCCATCCTTCCAGGCCTAAGAAGCCGCCAAGACCCAAGCTGGAGATGTTGCAAAAAATGAAGGAACAGGCCAAGTTCCTCGGTCTGGTCACGAAGATGTCGCCAAGTCGCCAATTTGGATGATAGCAACTACTGAGTATGTAAAGGATTTTACTGGTGCTCATGTGTAATGAATATATACATATGTAATGATATATATATATATATATATATATGTATATGTACATGCACATATCAATGAAACATATGTGTATATTATATATAGGTGTACTTAGGTTTGTACGTTGTATCAGGTATACATACGGACATCAGCCTCAATAGATTGGAATTTGCCAGCAAAGTCACCGAGGGTTTGCTGCAAAATCTGACATTTGTCGATGATGTTCCCAGCAAGCCAAACCTCCGTGGCTGGTTTTCCCAGCTAGCCATGTTTGATTGCAGGATAGTAAGAGCTTTTAAACCTCTGAAGCCATGATCAATGATCAATGTCATACATACCCACGAGCATATTTTCCTACTGCAGGAGATTTGCGGATGGAAGAGGACACGAGCATATTTGACTAGATTGGTGGTAGTATGCACCACTAAATTCTGTATATATCTGTATATGGTTGGTCCCAATTAGAGAAATCTCATCCACTGTGTTATTACACGTGATTTCAAGTGAGAATCATGCTTTTGCCTTGAAATTGCATCTCCCCAAAACTGAAACGCCAACAGGGTGGCCATTCATACATAATTGTCTGTCAAGTTAAGTGTAATTCACGACATCCTCAAATCCTAGATGTACTCAACGAACAAACTAGTTTGGGATAAGCTTAAAATCATTCTATATCAAATCAATTTATAATAAGTATTCCATTTTTTTCTGTTATAATTATGCATGTGTACATGCAGATATCATCAAGGACCATTTGTCTTAAACATATGGGTATGGCTCAAAATTATTAACCCTATAATCGGTTGGTTTATATATTAATTTACCATTAAAAATCACCATTTGTGGTACCATAATTTTGAGCCATAGCCATATCTCATATCTCAACCCATCACTTCATCCTCTGATGGCCCTCTTGGCCCCGGCCGCCGAACCGCCATGGCACTCTGCATGGCACGGAGTGGTGCGGCGGTCCTCGGGAGTCACTGGGAGTCAGCGCCAGCGAGCCGGCAACGGATGGTTGAGGTGGGAGGATTTCATGGTGATGGCATGGAGATTTCAGGGGATTTCGTACGTTTTACATAGGTTTTAAGTGGTTTTAATAGGATTTAATGATTTAATCGATAGATCGATAGGATTTGATTGGATTTAATGCATTTTAATGCGATATATGACCAACCTCATATGGGTTTGGTACCTAGACAATGAGAAAAACACGATTCCATCGACCGATTCATCATCATGTCCCCTATTCAAATTGACATATGTTGGGTGTATATCCCATTTTCAGACATGCCCATGTTTGCTACACAATTGCCTTTTTTGAGAATATGTCCAAATAATTTGGTCATAGGTTGTGGAGTAATGTGCCACGCTTGCCGCATTGATGTTGGATCTTAGCATGCGGGGATGCTGCATACAACAAGTGGCATGCATGTTTTGATATGTTTTGGCAGATTGGGCATAGAGTAACTTTTTTTTAGGTTGAATTGTCTATTTATCTGTTTTTTCCGTCCCCCAACTTGGGTTTGGGGACAAGTGGCACAATGACGAAGCACGTCGAGGATACTCTTATCAGAATGATCCTGAAGGTAGTAAATTGTAACAATTGGGACAAATAGAGTCATAATCACAAGAAGTAGAATTGAGATAAATCGGGAGACAACCTGATTGCTAAAATTCTTGTTTATCCCCATACAAACGGGTGCGCACCAGTCATCTGTTTGTTCAAACCCGTTCATTTGCAGATATATCTATAATAAGCTGCGCAAAATCCAGCAGCGAACCTATACTATCACAGAGTTTTGGCATGTTTTGGCCACGTAATTGCCAGGGCAAGGGAAAGTCCCATGAATCGTGACAGTTGATTCAGTTTTCTATTTTCCCAATAAAACCAGGTATATCCCAACAAGCCATCTAAGATTCGTTTCCCAGAGGGCGGGAGCCAAGAAAAGTGGATAGATTCTATCAGGTAGATAGGTATATAGATTCAGATAGACAGACCGATGGCGAAATCAGCAGAGAAAGGGCGTCGACAGACAGATAGATGGAGATTCAATGGAGATTAGAGATTAATATGATATACTGTAGGTAATTGTAGGTATATGATATAGATTTGATGATATACATATAGATAGAAAGACAGTAAATACATGTAAATACTACTAATAAGTCGCATTAAGTAGCCTTTACTCACCACTTTGGGGGTTTCCTTTTCTCCCTCTCCAGGCTTCCGGTGCTCGCATCGTGCGTCGCCTGCCGCGGCCTGTCTCGGCGTCGGGCCGAGGCGCCGGCGAGGCTGAAGACACAGCTGGAACGACGGCGCTTGCAACAGGAGATCAGCGCCTTGGTGGAGGTTTTTTTTCCCATTAAAAATTGTGATTTACCCTCTGGAACACTAACATAGCTATTGAAAATTTCTATGGCCATTTTCAATAGCTATGTTGAATTACCAGAGGGTAAGTGTTGTTCTTTTTTCAGCAGATGTTGCAGGATTGTTGGTGAATTAAAAGAAACATACTTCTATAAACCGAAGTTCAAGGATGGGCTATAGTATTGATTATTGTGGGGATTCAAGAGACAAGAATATTGGATCTACCCATGAAGCATGTGGTTTGATAGGCAAAAATAGGGGTGGTCACCACCAATAGGTTTATGTTTTCACTGGGTTGATTTCTATAAGGGAAAGTCAACATAAGACCATGGATTTTTTTCCAAGACTGACTTCACCAATTCCAGGCAATGCATAGTGTGTCAATAGTTTCCTTCAAGAGTTCACCCACCATATTCCCATAGATTCCCATAGTGTGTTGAAATCCCCATGACTTCCTCTGTTGAGGCGATGATCTCGTTGCTGCCTGGCTTTCCATTGCCGACCCCCGCGCCTTCGCGGACCTCGACGAGCCCACAACGGGGGAGGCTTCGGCGGCGCCAGCGACGGAGATGGCGTGGACGCTGAAGAAGAAGGACCCCAAGGCGTAGCTGGGAGGATTTTCAGCCTGAGTTAAGCCTGAGTTTGTCAGACATTTTGAGAAAAACTACTTTGTTTATCCATTTTTGTTTATGGTTTAGGATCCTTTGTAGCATGCAAAGAGGATTTTGTGGAGGAGTATCCACCATTTTTGCACAAACCCAAATAGGATTTTCAGCCTGAGATTTAGGGGTGGTACTAAAATTGTGGTTTGTTACAATACACATTTGCCAGTTTGCCGCATTGATTAGTGTGTTCATTGCAACCAGCATTGGAAAGTTTACCAGAACCAATAAACATATTGATGTTCCTAATCTTCAGACATAGTTGTTTGAGTTGGTAGATCTTTTCTGTCGTAAAGAATTAGCAATGCTACCCTATGCTAGACTAGTGAAACTCATGATATGTTTTAGGGGGTTCGATCGTTTTGAGGCAGATGTTTCTTTTAAGCAGACCTAAAAGCGCACGCTGAGTTGTATATGCTTCTGTGTTGGCACCTTGGTAAACCCCAGGGGATATCTTGCTTCATTTTTTGATGGTTGTTGGTGGTTGCCATATTTGTTCCATGGGTGTGTGATGTTTTAAGGGGAGACTTGGAGCCCGTGTTTCTTGCTCCATATGTTTTTGTTTCCCTCCTGCTTGACAAACTGTGGCATCGCAACCAGGTATTTCTCGTACCTGGCGCAACATCCTGAGGCTTGGGCGCTCCCAGAGATCAAGGGTGCTTTTCGAACTGGGTGTAGAGGCTCCCTTAACCTATATCATATTTATGGTTGTTTCCTTGGATTGGTTTGAGGGAAAATCCATGGATTTTCCATGAAATATAGGGGTTTCCTGATTTTTTTCCCCATTAACCAATCCATTGATTGTTAGCCATGCTAACTCTACAGGCTTCTGCAAGGTTTTCAAGGTGGTTAACAGTCCCAAGTGACGGAACTTGTTGCAGTGAAGGTCTATGCAAAGCAACAGGAAGACCGTGACCGTTGGAGGGAAGGACTGCCGCAGGTGTGCAATGGAACTGGATATCATTGCCCATCTAATCCAAGTATGGTGTGCATAATATAGGGAATCATAGGGATATGAATTTGGCGGTAAATGATACTGTGGATGGTTGCGAAATCCTGCACCACATTGGATGCGTGAAACCCTTTAAATGATGAGATAAACCACCTAGCAACTGGTGCAGGATTTCTTCCATCCACAGTAGCTGTAATGAATGTAGGACAATGTAAACAAACCCTGGATGGTACGGGCTGGGATTTGTTTAAGTAAGGGTTGGCGTGATGAGCATCCTTTGTTGGTGATCGCAACCCTTGTTCAGCACCTTGCAGGTAAACATACCGGTGAAGTTACTTGGCCGACCACACCATTCAATGGATTGGTTAATGGGAAAATTTACAGGAAACCATGGATTTTCCCCTTAAATACAGGGGTTTCCTGTAAATTTTCCCTTAAACCAATCTAGTGAACCATAGATCATCTTAGGGGGAATCATCTCCAAATAGGTCAACATTCTGATTTGGTGATTTCATCATTGTTGCGTGCCAAGATCAGTGAGTTTTTACAGAAAAGACTCATATTTGAGAACCAAAACTCTGGTTTCCTGTAGATTCCACCACAAAATCTAACCAGCAAACCCATCTTTTCATGATGAAATCCAGCAATGTTGGTCCAGAATCTCCAAAAACCGGTCATGAGTTCTGCCCTTCAGGTGCTCATGGTCGCCGAAAAGCCGAGCGTGGCGCGTTTGGTCAGCGACTTTCTATGTGGCACCCGGGTGCGCGAGCGCCGGGGCATAGCAGTGGCGTGTCCAGTGCTGGAGTTTGTGGCAGTGCCTTGGATTATAAAATTATATATGATGGAGAAACATTGGGAGAGAGGGCATGTTTTTGGATTTCGCCAAAATATAGGGATGTCTTGCGCGATTTTGATGGGATTAAACATGATTTAACCAACAAAAAATAGGAATTGTTTCACGGGATTTTTCCATCAATGGGATTCAAATGGATTGAATTGGACGACCTACCAATCCTACGAGGTGGGGGGCCCGCCGCTAGGTCTTCCCACCCACCGGGCAGCGCAGCGTCATCACGGTGACGTCGGTCATTGGACACATCTTCCAGTTGGAATTTGATGGAGAACACTCCTCAGAAGCATGGAAGGATCAGGATGGACTGTGGAACAATGTGGATTGCTGCAGTGTAATTTCATGGATAGTTTGATGATGAAAGAAGATTGGGGACTTTAACAATATGCCCATGGATACATGCTATATATGTGTAAACGATCAACATATGCGGTTCTGGGGGGTCTGAGTTGGTCAACGTGTTTGCTTGTTGTTGTTGTTTATTTTGTTTCTCAGTGTTCCTTGATAAACAACCTATTGAATATCCATGTTTGTTCATTCAATACCAATGTTTGTAGCTTGCATCACACACCATTCTTACTTCTTTCTTCATTTAATATCAATGTCTTGTGTGGTTTAAAATTACTCCTCAGGATGATTCCTTGACTCCTCTGAACTTGTTTTTTTCGGATCAACAACTTACTGGTGCAGGGAATGAGGGAATGACCCATAATAACCATTCACAATCATCCCAGCAACCCCCATTCCCTACTAAGCACCAGCAAGACAACTTCCCAACGAAATTTACGTGTCATCAACTTGCCTTGGAACTCGGGTTTTGCTGCTTGGCCACTCCCATCGAGTGGGATGATGCCGGCAAAAAGTTCCCCAAAGGACTACGCGTTCCATCGCGGTTCATGACTTTTCCAGGACTGTAGTAGACCTCAGGAATCTATTAGTATCAGAGAATATATATATATGATGTATATATAATTGTATATATGTATATATAATGTATATATGTATATATAATGTATATATATGTATATATAATGTATATATATATATATATATAATGTATATATGTATATATAATGTATATATATGTATATATAATGTATATATATATATGTATATATAATGTATATATGTATATATAATGTATATATGTATATATAATGTATGAGAAAATGGGAGATTTAAGCACATGTTACCCCTTGGTACAAATGGGTCATTTTCCAAGGCTATGTTAAATTAGACTACCCCCAAAATACCAGAGGCTAGCCATGTTAAGCCCAAAATCGTCTCCAAACTTCCAAGGACTTGGTGGACCTTTACACAGCTCCCGTGGTCAAGGTCTTCACAGACTCCGCGCGCAAAGCGCGCTTAGCGGAGCATCTGACGGACTTGGCGAAGGCAGGTGCAGGGGAGATGGAAATGGATGGACATGATGTAAGACAACCTGGGACCCTAAGCAGGCATAAAACAAACAGGATTCGACCAACGATAGCGAAGAAGTTGAAGCAACAACAGGGGGATGAAGTGGGCATGGCATGTTCTGTACTTGATGTCCTATCTACAATCTGAATATAACTTCAAAAACCTACTGTAGTGTCAATCTTGTCTAGTCTTAATCTTACCTTTTGCCTTAGTCTAACCCAATCTAATCCATTCTAATCCAATATATCGCAATCCAATCTAATCTAGACATCTGAATATAGCACGTATATCAAGTCGTCAGAGTGGTGCAATCCCGTTTTGGTGGATCCACCGTGAGGACTCGGCGCAGCTTTGCCTGTGGCTGGATGCAGCACCTTGGATGTGCTGTATGAAGTGTTACATCTTATACTCAAGTACTTTATAATATGGATGAATTGGATGATGTAACCAATATATATAGATCTGATATAGATCTGATGTACTTGATGTTTCACTCCCAAATTTTCCGGACCCCCGAAATGATGAATTCTTACTGGGAGTATTTAGATTTAGAAATTGTATTTAATATTGACAACACATGCCAATTGGGCATCAATAGTTTTGAACCAGATGCATACCCTCCCATGGAAAATCCACGATAGTCTTCCCATTGTGGGGATTTCCAGGAATGCCAGGTAGCCCCGAGCCTGGCCATCAGTCCAGTTTTTGAGCCAGGACCGGGAAGGTGAGAACATCGGCTTTGAGGTCATCGCGCTCTGTAAGGAATACTTCGATGAGAGCCTTGGATGGTATGGTGGTGATGTTTTTGGCCAATGCAACAGGCTCATGGATCAAGAGGAAAGACCCTTGGCCAACAGGATGAAGTCATTTTCGGTACTAAACCGTCCCATTTCAAGGTAAATTGACCACAATTGTTAGGCATGCACCCATATTAATTTACGCAGATATGAGGGTTCCAAACTCTGGGCAAGATACATTGCCCAAGGCCCGACTCGAAAATATGAGTGGATTTTCCGGAATTGACTGTTTGATGGGCTTTGGCATGTTTTTGTTGGAACCATCAGGGGGTATAGTAGTTTCATACTTTGATTTTATGTTTGTTGCCATGAAGGGGGGGAATGTACTGGCTATACATGTTTTTGGATGGTATTTAAGATTAGCTATGCGAATAGTACATGTCAATGTCAACCGATCGTGCGATTGCCCGAAAGACATCTTAATTGAACATCATTCACCTTCCAATTTACAAAGAAAACAAACTTGTTTAATCGCAAAGCAACCAATTGTGTGGGTTCGTTCGTACCCCATGGATTGATCAGGACAAAGATCCATCGCGCCATTTTCTCGGCCCTCACAAAGGATGAGGTGGGAATGGAAAGCCGGGGCATTGTAAACTGTGGTTCATTTCAGCCAGGGGCAGTCCAAAAGAACTGACAAATTATGACTAGAAATGGGGGGCCACCATGTCAGTAATTTCACCATGGGTGCACTTTTTTTTGTGGATGTAATCCTGGATTCCTGCTGACAATCTCAGCAGCTGACAATAGACCCTTTGAGCCAGCCATCAAGTGGTGTACAGATATAACATGTTAAAACTGCGATAAAACGCGCGATAACCCCAGTGATCAGACCGAATCAGTATCTGATTGGGTGTTTTGGCATTAGCATTCATAATTTTCATTGCATAGGTTATGATTGGTTTACATTGGTTTACGGCAACCCCCACATTTCAGGGAAAAAACTCTGTCTTCCCTCACATCATCACCAGGACGTTCTGGAGTGACCAACCCATCCTTCATATTGATCCTTCATGTTGATCCTGCAAGTAATTGATTCAACAATGGCTTCGTGCCCATCACAAATACCCACTTTTGGAAGAGCAATTCCAGTTGTGAAGTGGATAGATTTCACCATAATACCACAGTTAAAGAGGTTATATCCCAACTTCTGATGGGCTTAAATTCTCAGAATTATATCCATAAATTCAAATAAATTCCATTGTTAATATCCCGCGAATGGCCATGACGTATTGGTGAATCCCTGCTGTTGGTGTCCCATGTACCACCTCCCCGGCCTCAGGTGCGTGCTTCGTTTCAGGCGCTTGGTCGACCAAATGCAGATGTCGCGATGGGTGGCTGGGCACAATGGGATGGGGGTGACCTTGTGGGGAGTTTTCAACCATTGAAGATAGGTTGATATAGTTCACTTGATATACCCTCTGGTGACTAAACGTAGCTATTGAAAATGGCCATTTATAGTGGATTTTCCCATTAAAGATGGTGATGTTCCATAGCTATGATAGTCTGCCAGAGGGTATACTTCACTAGTAAACCACCCATCTTCACAGCAATCTCGTCTAACCCATCTTTAATCAAGCGCCCGTTGGAAAGGCCATGAGGGTCTGCCGAATCGAATCAAACGAACGGTTCACTGGGTGGATGTAGGAGAGCACCGTAGATTTCCCTCAAGTCTTGGAGCAACCTAACCAGCCAAGTATGTGTATATATATAGCTTTGAAGACAACCAATAGACGAAGTCACAACTCATATATAGGCAATCACATCAATCCCTGCCTCCGAATCGAATACTCTGCCGAACCCCCTGGTTTAGTATATAGTGGATCTAGTCATTTTAGGGTCCTTGATTTGGGTGGTAGGATGGGAAGCAGCAGCCAGGAGTGGATACTCGACAGGAACTGGACTTGCGAGTAGGACGACACGATGGGCTGCACAGGGAAGGGCCACCACTGTGTTGATCCAAATGGGGGGACCCCAATTTCAACATTTGTTGAGTTGGGGTTGTCCCACGGGGAAACTGGTGAGTTAGAAGTCTTAGTCTTGACATAGTCCCGCAATGTCCCATACAAGGATAAATCACTATGGTAAATCATGCTAGTCGTTTGCCATCCTCTGCCCTAATGATTGTCCCTAGTTATGCTGAGATCTAAAACTGCTTCATGACGTTTAATCAGTTTAATCTATGGGACGCGTACTTTTCACGAACTTGCTGAACTAATCTTGACAGCAAGTAGTTCCACATGTCATCATGTGCCGGCATGTTTCCCAGTGAGACTTTCACATGATCGTCCCAGGTTGCGGTGTGCTCAACATGTTCCCACACAGTCAGATCCCGTAATGTGGCAACGCCACTTATAAATAAAGTATCCCCACTTCTGTCATCAGTTGGTTGTTTAAACCATACCCAACGTATCAGTTCCCACATGGTTTTTGAGATTTGCCATGGTCGTCATGTCCATCAGTCCAGCAACGCAGGAATCGCCTTCAGCCGCCTGCTGACACGGCACCTGCGGAACACTCCGGTGGCTGGCGCTGGTCGGAAAGGTTTGAAGCCGTCCATCACCTACGGACCGTGCCAAACCCCAGCCTTGGGGTTCTGCGTGGCACGACAGGACGGGGTGAGAAAAATGAGGTATGCCCCTGAAAGGCTATATATCAATAGGGAAAATGAGGATTAACCAATTTGGGGGGTACCATAATTTTCAGACCAACCTATATATGATCCTAGTCGTACATGGATTAAAGTGATCTGGAAATGGGAAAAAGAGAAAGAAAATTGATGCACGCTGTAGATGCGAGTGCTGTGGAATGTAGGAGCGTGCCATTTTCTATGTGTGGTTCCTGTGGAATTGTTGTTCAGAAAAGGTATTACCTGCAGTCAAAGGCAAAACTCACAGGTATTGAGTATATACTCCCACCCCTTTGATCCTTTTTTTGTTTCTGAAAGCACCCGTTTCCCCACCAAAAACGGCTCTGTCCATGGTTTTTTTTCCAGATGTTCAACCATGTTTGGTGAATTTCTCCAGTGTAGAAGCGCTAGCTTCACCAGGAGGAGATCGAGAACTTTCAGCCGCAGAAACTATGGAGTCCAGTGCTGAACGTGGAGGTTTCTGGGTGTCAGCTGCAATTTGAATGGGAGCACGGTGAAACGCAGGCGCTGCAAAGGGGCAGGATGTGGATCATGTCGTTGTGAAGTTCACTTGGGTTGAGGAGAGATGTTCAATTTGATAATTTGGAATAATTTGGAAGCAGATGTACAACAAGTAGATTTTCGCAGAGGATGTTGTCCAGACATCAAATGCCCGAAGAAACAGTGGTCACATTGGGTATAACGACCAACCCTTACCACAACAATACCATAACAGCACCGTATGACTATATACATCTATATACAATATTACAAAGCTCTGTTTGTGACAACTGCAATAAATAAGCAGCTGAGGAGAATCCCTAAGGTTGTTGGCGACGCAGATTCTTGTAGTCATAGTCTCGCTTTTTGCTGGTGACCTCCCCTGTTTGCTGGTATGTTGTGACTTGTTTCCATTATTTTTAATTGCCGTATTTCCCACCATTTTTTTTCGTTGCACCCTGCTGTTTGGTTTTGTGAGTGTATGTGGTTGTGTTGTATTCCCAGTTTTGTTCTCAGAAAGTTCTATTTACCCACTAGTCGTTCCCAAGTTTCTTGATTGTGCATCCACATGCTTAATCATTTGTTTATAGCAACATAGCAATTCCCAAAAAAGATAGGACCAAGATTGTAATCCCATTAAAATAGTATGTAGGATGATGTAGGGCTAAACTGAAGCTGTTCTATCATGTTCTATTTATTTTGGGGGTTGCTATATCATGTGTTTCTCATCATTTCAGGTCCATCCATCCCCATCCAATTGGCAGGACCCGGCTGAAGCTGAAGCCATCCGTAAGGCCTTGCAGGGCACCACCTCAGCACAACTGGCGCTGTCCATCAAGGAGGACAGATGGAGGTTGCAGGGTTGAAGCAGCCATCATGGGAATTCCACCAACCATGATGAAATTTCACCAACAGATTTTTGGAGGTGGTTCAACCATAATATATGTCTTTCACACAGAAAATGGTGACATGTTCGCAATTTATCAGGTATTTAACCATCAAAAATTCAAAGGTCATGGTATTTGTCTAAAAAAACATGGTTATACCCAAAAAAGTTGCACTCTCAACATGGATCATGATTGTTAAAGACGTTTCCAAGTTGAGGGTGTCCAATTTTCAGACCCAAAAAAAACTGACAACTGTTAAAAACCCAGTGGTGAGAACAATCCAAGTGGATATTCCTTCAGGATAAATCACCAAATAGGGACGTTCGCCACTCAAACCAAGAAAAGATTGCCAGTTTGGATCCATGCTTTTCAGAAACCATTGATGGAAACTGTGTTTTCTCTCTAGAACAGAATCCAGTGTTGGCTACTACTGAGTGGTATGTGCGTCGTTTTCAAATGGTGGACACCAGAAATTACCGTCTTTTTGTGTAAGGAAGATGCTGATAGATTGATACTTCGGGGTTTTGGGGTACCCAATTTTGAGACCCAGCAACCACATCCCCTGCAAGGAGCCCTTGCCGCGGCCCGTGGGGTTAAACACCGTGTCGCTGTTGCGCGCCGCCAGCAATGCCTTGAATCTGGGGCCAAAGCAAACCATGAAAGTGGCGGAGGACGGGGTGGGAGCAGCTATCCCCCAACCACTCTGATGTGGGAAAATAAATGATCCTATTTTCATAGAAAGTCATGTTTGCTGAGTGCTGTCGGTTTGAGATGGTCATTTCATGATATCCAGGTGCTCACCAGCACCTGGGCATGGGGTGAAATCACCAAGTACTTGTCGTTTTTGGTTGCGACCTCAGTAAGCAGCGTCTTGCCACTGTTGGTTGCAGCTGGTTCTCGTTGGCAAAAGTCAATCGTGTTGTCTCTTTTGATTTTCATTGTGAGTGGTTTCAAATACGATTCATTTCCATTCCTACTGGAATGATCCTCAAGGGCTTTCACGTTTTCCATGGGGGAATGCTGGTTGAGCACCCAGTTTATATCAGTTGATGTTGCTCAGTCCTGGGATTCCATGCTCAGCCAGCAGGAGCTGTATTCCTCAGGTTTGATCAGCTATCCACGGACAGAAGCTTGGTATGGAATGGATGGATATGGATGGATGAAGGGGGCATCAGATGGATGTGAAGCACCACAAGCCAATGAGGTAAACCGGCAAACCCAATCAAAAAACTATCTTCCAATCTGGATTTATTGTGCCCCCCCTGTTTTGGGATGTTTCTTATGACCCCCATGGTTAGTTGATTTTGGGATATTTTAGGCTCCCCCATTGGAAAACGTCCCCGCTTTACCGAAGGAAACCAGTCGCTACCACGCCACCTTCGACCCCCGCGCCTCCCTGCGGCCGCTGACGGCAGCTTCCGCGGCAGCGCAGCCGCTGAAAGCGGCGGCGGAGAAGGCCCTGAGGACCTGGAAAGCTGCAGCGCAACGGCAGAGCTATCGCCACCTGGGCTGAAGCCAACGCAATGGTCATCGCAACTAATACCTTGGCTGGGGGTCATGATAAACATCATCCCAATGTCTCTAGCTTTCCAGACTAATATTTTGATATACAATCACCAATTAGCCGAGGCGCCAGGGATGTTGGGGACCACCCACCCATCGTGCCACTGCGGTCACCGGAGCGGGGTGAAATCTATGGACAGCAGAAGCGAATCTACGACTACGTGTGCCAACACTTCGTTGCGTGGCTGGGTGGCAAGAAGCGGTTAGGTCATACATTTTCTGAAGGGTGGGTAGGAGCCATTAAAAATACAGTCCGTTTGTTGACTGCTGGTTTTGTGGGGAATATTAGAGCGAGTAATAGGGTTACCTTTTCGCCAACCTGATAGGGGCATTGTTTCATTTCTAATTTGTTCACATGACATTTTTTCATTCCCAACTGAATACTAAGTTATTTTATAGGCCATGGGGCCACGATATAGTCATTTTGTTGTTCAGAGATGCATTGTTGGAAGTGGTCACAACCACATGCATCCAAGTTAGCCCCAGCTATTTGCGGTGGCTCAACCACCAGTGGTGTTTTACCTTATCATTCTTGGCATCCGCAGTATTGCTGGCCAAAAAAACAAACTGCAGCATTCTTCTGGTTATCTCCCTGTCATATCCTCATTTTGCTGGTTATATTCAGACTATATCCTCATTTTGCTGGATAGATTTGCATGATTATACCCCACTTTGTTGGGTTGAAACCACCGAGCAGCAACTTTGTCCCGGCCTGTGTTTCTCCCCACGCGCAACCATAAGGTCCTGGCTGAGTGATGTGACGTTGCAACGCTATGAGGTCGGCCTGGGATGATGTCTCTCATGATCCCTAGTCCTGGTTGGTGACAAAGGGATGGTTTATTATCGGGGATATTATGGGGTTTATCACGTTAATTACCTTTGATTTCATGGCTCATTGCAACTAGAGATAACAATGATGAATTTGATGATTTGGAGATGTTTGCGTGCGGGTGGTCCAGCAACAAATTGAAATGTATGACCCCACATGTTTCAGGCTTGGGGAAGGTATTCTCATCCAACACTTGTAGCGAGTTCACCCACCACTTGAAGTGTTTGGGGTGACCATCCAACTGGCCTCTTGACGACAGGACCAGTGGCCAATGGACCATTTTGCTGCTGAAACCATCATTCTTGTTGCCTAAACTGGCAGTTCCGTACCAATTTTTGAAACTATGGCATTTTAACATATTTTAACTATATGACTGTTCCCTGTTTCTCCCAGTCTTGCCAGTGATTTTATGCCGAAAAACCCAGCATTTTTGTTCATGTGTCCATATTTTTCCTCATGTGGCAACCACTGCTGGGTGATCCACACGCCTGCCCTGTAGGCCAAGTTGGAGGTCGACGGGTTCCAATTCCAGCTGCTGCTGCGTCAACGGAGCGGTCCAGATCCGGGCTGGCTGCGAGCTATGCCTTGGCGCATCGGCGAGTGGCTCGGTAAAGACCCGGCAGAAAGGGCAAGAACCTTTGGCTCATGGTGATAAGTGGTGAATCAATCATTAATAATTAATGGATAGTAATGGATAGTTATGGATATAACAGTTATATATACCTTGGAGTTTGATTGTTTTATCTCGTGCGATTGAATGGATTTCATGGGATTAAGCAGCCAATATGCGGGAGCTAATTGTGATTTTATGGAAATAATTTGGGATGTTATTGATATATAGCCAGCCAATGTATTGGATATACTGAGGTTTAATTGGTAATTAGTAATATTGACGGCATGTAACTTATAACCAACAAAATTTAGGTTTTCATGAAACCGTGGCTTTACCCCCCATGTTCACTAGGTTTACATATGGTAAAATCCCCATGTTTCATGGGTTTTCCATGGCTTTCCCCAGGCTCTCCCTGGACCTGCCCGGCCTGGAGCGCCTCACCGCGCTGCTGCGGCGCCTCGACGGCCGCAGCGTGGCCTGGCCGTCGGGCGCCTCGGCGCTGCGGCAGCGCTGGACAGAGGCGCCGACGCCGCTGACGGAGGCGGAGCTGGTGGAGACTCGGGCGGGGCAAGTGGTTGAGACTTTCCCGGTGGTACCCTCTGGTAAACTAACATAACTATGGAAAATCGCCATTTTGAATAGGAAAATCAAGTATAAATGGCCATTTTCAATAGCTATGTTTAGTTACCAGAGGGTCATTCATGATTGAATAATGAGAATACTATAGACATTGATTAGTAATTATATAATGGGATTGAATGGCATTTTTGCTGGAGATGAAGAGTTACCATAATTCATTTACTGGGGATTACCCTCTGGTAAACTGACAGTTTGCTATTGAACATGGCCATTTGTAGTGGATTTTCCCACTTAAAATGGTGATTTTCCATAGCTATGTTAGTTTAGACATTCAATTAGTAATTAATGGGATTTCATGGGATTATTCATGGCATTTTTTCTATGATTCCACCATCAACTTTTAGCGGTTATTGTGTTTTTTTTTTATGGTTTTAGTGGGATTCAAGATGGAAAACGTTGGAACATAGTCGGACATATGGCTTGATGTTTAGATGTTCGAACAATGATGGTGAACATATTAGGATTTTTTGATATTAGACAATGTTTATATTTCAATGTATTTCAATCTTAAAAGAACATATCAACATATCCAAGAATAGAATAGCACTATGTTTATGGAAAATAATTCAACATAGCACGGTTCAAGAGTATTTGAATGGAGACAGTTCATGACAATCATGTATAGATCATGATATTTGTTGATGGTTTGTTGAGACATTTCTTCAAGAGTGGGGAACTTTCAATGCCAATGGATTATCATCATTTTCCCCATTAGAATGGTTCAAAATCTATTCCGATTCTCTTTAATTATGTTCAAAAGAAAGATTTGTGGGGTTTACCATAGTTTACCACGGTTTACCGATGTTTTTTTCTAGGAAACCTTCTTTGGGTTGGCGTTCAAGGGTAGTTGAGCATGTTCTTTGCAATACGAATATATAGATGTATATAGATGGAGAATGATTTAGCAATTCATATACGTTTGATAAAATATGTATTTATATATTATTGCATATATATATATAAATATATAGATATGTGCAGAGAGAGAGAGAGAGAGACAGAGAGATCCTGCGATTTTTTTGTTCTGATGTCAGAGATTGTTATGTGTTTAGTACAAGATATTAACCAACCAAAGGAAACATGTAGATTATTGAACCAAAGTTGGGATGGGTCCTGAAAATATCGTCAGGCATCAAGAAATAGGGTTGTCATCAACAAGCAACATGATTGGACATTGATATGAATAGGGATTTGACCATCACTGGATTTGAGCTCGGGTAGCCAGGATAGTTTCAACCTGGTGGTGGATGGCGACCATAGATAATGGGGAGGGTTGAGGATGCCGGTTGAATGTTAGCCCGGATGAAGAAGTTGTGGCTGCTGGACTAGTGACACAATGTGACACATAGATTCTATTGAATTGGAAAACCCAATTGAACTGAGGGAGAGTGTATTAATGTATGCAAATGTCACTTGTTCCATATTGAAACTGAAACCTTTGCTGTGCTACCGTAGACACGTACGTTAGCCTCTTGTAAATCCACACTTGCTGGCGAAATACTACCGCATTGGCAGGAGAAGATCACCAAATAAATCTGGGTCTCAACAAATTCGTCACCCTAAAGCCCTTGCCATCCCCCCATTTGCCCAGCATCGCAACAGCCCAAGGAGCTGATGGACCAACATGGTATCGGCACCGATGCTTCCATCCCTCAGCACATTCAGACCATCCAGGACCGTCACTACGTCCAGTTGGTGGACGGCCAGGGGCAGCCCATCGTTGCGACACATCGGGGTGGCCCCAAGGGCCAGCGGGCACCGAAACGAGCACCGGGGAGATTTTTGGTGCCCACGGCGAGAGGTGTGGCATTGGTGAGAGGTCACTGGGAAAAAAATGATGCATCCATTTTTTCATGGCGATATTTGGCGATGGAAGTTTGTTTTTTCTTTGGCCCTAGATTGATTCACTGCATATTTCACTCAGAGTGAAGCTATGGTAGATCTTTTAACAGTGAACAACAGACCACATAGACCACCAAGTTTCATTTGGGCTGTGTGTTTTCATTGGATGTTCTGTGAATGGCAGGAGGCGAGGAAAACTTTGGACTTTGTTATGTGCTTTCATGTTCACCACGCCAATCTTTTTGGTTGCATCTATGGTGGGTTCTTCAATTGATCCCTTCAGTGATCTGATCTGGATAATCTGTATGTATATTATATACATGTATATAGAGAGATCTCATGGTCGACAATCCCCATAAAGAATCACAAATGATGATCAATTCTATTGCCCAGAACATCGACACATGTGACCTTGAATCAGGCTGGGGAGTCACAATATTCCGCAGCAAATTAACCAGCACTTAATATTTGACATTCTTATATATACCCTCCAAAAAGGTAGAGCAGGGATCTATCACTATTTGAGTAGGATTTGACAGCTCTATTTTCTTTTGCGGGGTTCTGTATTTCATTCAAAACCTATGCATTTCCTCCAACAAGTCCAAGGTCTCTCCACCTGCGACGCAACTCTCTGTGAGCCCGAAGTTCGCGCCCTCATCAAGCGCGAGTGCGCGATGGTGGCCACGGCAGAGCTGTCAGCAGCGGAGGTCCTGCGGCGCAACGTGGCGCTGTTCCGGGGGAAGTTTCAACGGGTGGCTGGAGCCATGGACGAAGTGCGCGACGCAGCTGCAAGATGAGGGAACAATGTTGGGGAAATTGCAGATAAAGGGAGGAAAAATCGAAGGACTTTCATTGAAGAGGTGATGATGATTTACCCAAAATGATCATGAATCCATGTGGTATAAGGGCAAAGTACGGATATAGCCAATCAAGATTGTAGCTGCAAGATGGGGCACTTGGAGCTTACCAAGGCAAAGGCGTGAGGGATTTTTCAGCCTGGGACTGGAGAATAGCAATGTGAGCAACGAGAATAGGGGCATATTCCAGAGAAACGGTAAAGAACAAAAAACATATGTTTGATGAAAATGAGGTCTACATTTTTTTACCAATGTTTTTTTTCCAGAATTGGTCGAGAAAAAATACCAGCAAACCCAACATTTGTTTGCTGCCGCGGTCTCAGGTAGCTTCTTCGAAACGGCGCCTAAGGCGCCAAGAGTGGCGCCCAAAGCGGCGAAGCGACCACGACGACCGCGACAGTTTTCGGAGCGGCGAAAGTTGTGGCAGCTGGGGATGGTGGAAGCAGATTGCGGTGAGGATATGACATGATATGACTCACTGATAAAAGAAAATCATGTGCTGATGGTGATGCTGGTTTTATTGCTCTTTGTTATTTATTGATTGACTTCATACAATCATATAATATATGGTAACTATATGTAATTGTAATTCCAAGTTTTTACTTTTGTTTTAAAGTTGCCTTAGTCAGTCAATACCAATTATCTATAATATTGAATTGAACTATTTATCTTTATTTATATTAAACATACTATATTGTATATCTACCATCAGGTGTTGATGTTCTTTGATGATGAGGATTGTGATTCCGATGCCGCAGGCCACAAGCGCAGTGACCAGTACTGGCTCAGCCTTGGCAGTGGGGACGCCAAGATCGAAGTGGTCAAGTGTTGAGACGGGAAATTTCAGGGATTGTAGGAATTTACAGACATTATGAATGGGGATTTCACAATGAATCACAATAGTACGTATACAGATTATTCAGATTATACCATGTCATATCAGTTATCAAGATATGTTGCAATTTTACAGGGATTTGACATGATATAACAGAAACATGATTGGTTTGACATGGCAATTTCAGCTTCAGTGACAGGTTTTGTTTTTGCTGGGTATGGGTCAAAATTTCAAGGCTCGGGGGCCATAGATTTTGGCTGGTCACGTTCGGGATCCTAAACGATATGTGAATTTTGGGCGTACCCAATGCTGACCCATGCTGTACCCACTGTGTTTGGATGTTCATGCCCTTCATTTTTTCAGGGTCAAGCTTTGGTACCTGTCCAGAGTCATGGAACTTTGTAGGGAATAAGGAAGATTTTGGTGTTAATGTACTTGAATTGTACTTTTGTCAATCTTGCATAATTTGCCATTACTTTTGATATTAATGCCATCCACGATCCAACAAGTCATGGGATAAACCAGGATGTTGGACCTATAAACCGGATCAGTATCGACCACTTTTTGTCATACACAATAATTACTGAGACTTGTAGCGGGTCTACAAGTGCAGTCCCCTCCCTTGGCATGGAAATTTGGAAAATTGTAGATTGAGTCCCTGGTGATAAGAACGAATCCATGCCAACTTCACTTATGTTGAATGATGTTGAATGTAGACTTCTAAGCTTCATCTCCATAGCATATTTATTCAGTTTCCCACTAGAAAAGGACATATCTCATGATGAAGCCACGCCCAGGCGCGGCTGAAAGCCTTCACGGGTTTGGGGTTGTTCAAGAAGGCCCTCGGGATCCAGGGATGGTGAACACCTGTGACTGCGATTGTGCGAAGGGGGATGCGAAGTTGGACCATGGATTTGGGTAACAATACTGGATATATAACTATGTGTATATACATGTATAAGTATATACGTATATGGATATATTAATATATGGGTATATGGGAAATATAACGCGTTTTTCCATGGAATGCAATGCAATTTGATTTAGGGCATGATGGAGCTAAAATTTTCTTGGACCAAACGAATGTAACTTCACTACTTGATTTTTCACGATGTCAGCAGTTCTCCGGGCTTTCTGGCTTGGTGAAATGTCCTGTTGCAGTGCAACTCTTGGTTGTCACCAGATGTGATGTCACCATTCCATTTGTGTTGACCTAGCATTGTCCCCATTACCCTCTGGTAAACTAACATAACTATGAAAATCACAATTTTTAATGGGAAAATTCACTATAAATGACAATTTTCAATAGCTATGTTAGTTTACCAGAGGGTACAGTATCATCCCCTGATTTTTGGTGATAGAACAATGTCATGTTTGTATATGTTTGTTGTTTGCATTCCCTCATCATCCACTATGATTCCATGGTCGCTCAACACACGGGCCAGGATGAATCAAAGGATGAAGCCAAGCCGGAGGGTGGAGAAGAGGGGAAGGCCTAGGGTAGGAAGCACTGGAAGGTCAAGCAACTATCAACACCAATTAGTGGTTTTTGCCATGTGGCAATTCTAATATATAAATTAATGTAATTAGTTACTATGGACAATCACATTTTGTTTGATCACGTCTTTCAGAAAATCTACCTCCACGATTGCCGCAGGCAGCAGCTTCCACGGAAGAAGTGAAAGTTGAGGCCAGTTGAGCCCCCGATCTTTGTCATCGCTTGGGAAATGATGGTCACTTCAAGCAAGAGATTGGTTGACCCAACAAGAAGCGATGCTTATGAAGCAATTGATGAGGAAATGAATGAGCAACCCTGCTGGGAGAAAACAAGAAAATACACCAGGGGGCCTCAGTGATGCGCGTTTGATCCTTGAACACCCCTTTGAAGATCACATCGGATGGTGGATGACCTGCCGAGATTTGGGTCCCACATTTAGTTTGATAGGTAGCATACACCCATGATGTTGCGATGATGATTCCAACGCAGGCATATTTTCGAAGATCCTGAACGACCCATGATTTTGGGCTACTGAAATGCATTATGAAATGGGGTTCTGACACAGCACCAATCCAAGCAACTATTAACATATAGTTGAAATATGTTGAAGTGGATTGAAATGGGGGTTCCCATCATTTCCACCCTAAGTTCCCAACCAAAACACTCTGGTAATCAAAAGTGGCAATGGAAAACTATTTAGTTGGATGATTTTCCCATTAAAGCATATTGAAACATCCATTTAGAGTGGATTCCCGCACCACATGGATGTTTATGGTTATTTTATATTATTTATTATAATGATATTACTATGTAAATAGCAACCTCATCTATATGTAATGGACCGTTTTCCATCGCCTCGTTTGATTCCCAGATAATATCATCTCACTTAGTAACTGGCTTGTAAGCCTGGTTACTAAGTCCCCTAGTGGATTATCCCATTTACACTTGGATTATAACTTATACACTCTGGTAAACTAACATGGCTATTGAAAATTGCCATATTTATAGTTGATTTACCCATCAAAAATGGTGATTTTCCATAGCAAAATGTTAATTTACCAGAGGGTAACCCCACTTACCAAGCACTTGCGCTTCCTGGGATGATCCTCCAAGTCCAAAATCAGGAGCCGAAGCCCGAAGCCCAGCCGGCCGCGGCAGCACCAAAGGCGGCTCCGAAGGCTGCTCCGAAGGCGCACCGTTGTGGGTGTACGTCGCCAAGGTGGAGCAAGCACAAGCCTAATTAATGATGGGCCTAAGAAAGATCCTGCTATAATATGATATATGGATAGAATATAATATGTGTAATTGAGATTGAGCACATCACCAAGATTACACAACAGTGTACATACCAACGCTGGATTTGGCTTCAGTGCAGACTACACTACTGGAGCCCATAGATGATGGGCCAGAAAGCAAACACATATCCTGAAATCGCCGGGTGGCTCAAATTCAACTTGGGATCCAGATCTCACCCTGATGTATGCAAAGAATTGGCCAAGTTTCAAAGGATTGGTTAAAGTTTATGGCATTCTGGTGGTTTTTAGAGGGAAAAAAATGCTGTTGAGCCATGTTACGCCCAAATATATGGGGGACTCCGGGGTCAAACCTCCAGCTCCGCAGGCGCCAGAGGCGGGTGAAACTGGCCCAGAGGACGATTTCGGATGGCGGATGGGGTTGGCATTGCTTTGGGGGTGCACTTGGGGTGAAAGTTATGGGAAATAAATGGAATTAACAGGACATAACTATGGTAGTACCTCCCATAAAGTTGGGATAGTATGATGAAATCTATCCAATTGTGGATCATCGGAACTGCACTCCCAAGTAGGATACAGTAGCTGTTGAAGACCAAACAATGACTGTTCCCACGGCTCCCACGTGACGCGTGGCCATTCGTCGGCGCAGGAGCCCAGGGAATACTGAGATGCGTTGCCTGCGTCCAGATGACGTGAACCAAAACAATGCACTGCGTGGGAGGAAAGGAACAGCTAAATGGCCAAACATCTATAGTTCATGGGTGAATCTTTAGAGAATGGGGAAAATTGTAAGAGACAAATGTGTGGAATTCGAATTTCAAAAGATATAGTTGTGAGTTTGACATAAGAATCTATAATCTGGTGCTTGATTTTGAGGGCCTGGGGTTTGGAGTGCTGTGTTGCCTGGAAGTTGATGGTCAAAAATGAGTTCAACCGGATGTTGACAATCTCCCAAATCTGATCAGGTGGGTAGCTGAGTCAAAATGCGGTACTTGTATGCGTACCCCAATGTTTTGAAAGTTCTGGGTACTTTCTGGTACTTGCTGTAGGTAACTCTAGAGGTTACCCTCCAGGAATCTTAGCTGGCGGGAAGAGCTTCTACTTTCTATTCAAGAATCTGCATAAAATGGTGGATGTTGTAGCCATGTTTCATTGCCAGTATCTCCATTGGGCTTTGGACCTGGTAACGAGTTGGGTAGGAAAGACTAGTCCCCTTATCATTGGAGTGATCAATGGTTCCACCCTCCTCACCAAATGGAATGAATGGCCATTGGTTTGGTACATCATACATAATATATACACTATAGCATTATATATGCATATATAGCATGTATATAAATGGAAAGAGGATCTCAGTTGACTAGCTCATGTTTTTATATATTTGCCAAGTGGCTTCAAACCAGGAAGCAGTAGACGTTTAAGTTTAACATTGATACTGTATCCTCGTGTTCACTGGTTGTATCCCTACAAGTTGCTGCGATATACCGGGATACCTTCCATTTTGCTGGGTCTATTCCCATTCTACCCCTATTTCTTTTTAGCTTATATCCCCTTCAAATTATACCCCTGATTCTGGTTGGCTTGAAAGGGTTCCAGTCCCAGAATTGGAAGGGAACATCTCTAGAATAAACCAAATGTGTACTTGAGTTTCCCAAATATACCAACTATACCCGCAGCACGTACGCTACGCCCCACAGGTACTTCACTGTATACACGTTCATATGGTTTTTTCAGGGTTTTTCCGGGGTTTCTTTAGGGTTTCTTTAGGGTTTCTTTGGGGTTCATTCAGGGTTCATTCAGGGTTCCTTTGGGATTTCTCTAGAGTTTTTCCTAGAGGTGTTCTAGGTTTTCTTTAGGGTCTATGTAAAGAGTACCGAAAACAGAGTGTGCCGGACCGCCGGACAGCTGAATCCCTGCAGAGGGTCATCAAACACGTTGGTGCACGAAGCCACGTGAACTAGATCAAGTTAAATCATCCCAAAACAGTGGAAGGCCACACAGTACTGTAAGGGTCAGCAAAAAAGGGTTTCCCTACAATCATTCCGAAAGACGTTGGGGCATAGCATGAGTGCTGGCCGCAACTATACCAAGTATACCATCTTTGGTCAATAAAAACATGTAAAAACATCATGGTTTCCTATCCATTTTTCTAACCAATTGCACCATCCCGTTGTGGTGCCAGGCCAACCTCTGAAGCCGTCTCCGGAAGCGTTTCTTGGATCATTTCTTGGCGTTTCGCGGGGCCTGGGAACTGGGAACTGGTTGGCCAAACATGGGGGGAGAATTGAAGAACAGTACAGCGAGGTATTTGTTTGTTCTTCTGAATTTAATGCCATGTTTTTGGAATACGGGGTTGTTTAAATGGGATACCCGAAGATGTCATGGTTGATCATCATCTTCCACGTGTTTGACAAACTACAATTGGGTGTTTTACTATACTACATGATGCTATCCCCAATGATTTTCAAGGACAAACCCACTTTTGACCTTCCCTCCAGAGGATGGAAAGAAGCTGTCGGCTGCAGACTGGTTTTGACTTTCTGATTTTGTAAGATCCGGTATAGATCAACAGGTCCCATTTGCCCAGACTGGATTTCAGGCAACATCTCTAGGAAGCACCAATATTTGGGGGGTTGAAACTTCAAACCATGGTTTTCTGATGTTTTCTCTAGATGTTCCATGATATCAACCTAGGTAAATCCTGAGTTAATCACCATTTTTGCTGGTTAAGTCCCAATTTGTGTTGCTTAGAAATCACAATTGTCCCTTTGGCCCGGCAATTTTGAGCCGACTTTTGTGCCTCCCTCGCCTTCAGCCAAGCAGGAGTCCGATATCACTGAGATCTATCAAGGTACTGATCTAGTTGTTTTGCCCAACAACTATGAACTATGGGGAACATGTGATAAATATGTACATGTGTATATAAATTCAACATGATTATGTAATAAACATGATTATGATTATGTAATAAACATGATTATGTACAAGTATCTACGTTTATAAACATGATTATGTAATATATATAGTAATATTAAGGTATTCCATACCTCGAGCTATGTATATGCGTAGGTATAGATGATTGTGATCAACTTAACTCACACAGCACAGTCAGCTTGCCAAATTCCGAGAGTCACAGCCATGGCCAAGGGCAACCAGGAAATGGATTGGGCTTTGGAGAAGCCTCCTCTCCAGCCACCAAACGAGCTGCCACTGACTTTGGCGAAGTTGAAGCAGATGAGAAACTCGTTGGTGCTTCCAGATATTTTGAGATTTCATCCCCAACCCTCGTTAATTCAACCCTTTCGTTCTTTTGGCTAGACAGGGGAAATAACGACAACCAGCCAAAGACTGCAACATCTTTTTTTGAGCTATCAAAGATTGACCATACTATTTTGAGTCGTCCAAAGATATTCCGTGGCCATGACAACATGGGAAGCTTAGGTTTCAAATGTTTCAAGCCATTAGATGTTGGCATTTCCCCCCACAAGTTTCAGACAAACCCAGTTTCACCTCCTCTGCTTGAAATGATTGAAATACGAATGATGACCCACTTGCTGAATTGGTTTACAGCAATCCCCTTGGCTTATTTATGTCCCCTTCCCAAAATGAAATGAAATGATCCCAAATCGACTTTTCACTATTTTTTCTGAGGGGGTGGCTAAACCATTGATGAGGAGAGAATCAGGAGTACTTCTCGCGGGAGAAGTCCCATCAAATTCTCATGAGTTCTTGGGACACGCTGGTGAAAAGGCTGAGGAATCAGCCTCGTGGTGTGGCTGTGGCAGCTGTGGTGCGTATTGATATTACCCAAAGCTGCCGTTGGCCAAAGGTGATTGCTGGAGCATCAGAGAAAGCCCGACCCGAGCTGGTTGGAGATGGGATCAAAGAATGCTTTTTGGAAATAAGCGACACATGGAAGAATGCCCGCACCGGTAAGGCTCAGCCATTGTTTGTCCTGACTCATTTAAATAACTGGCAAGTGCTTTATCACCCAAAAAAGGACGAAGGCTTGCTCGCTTTCCGACGTCGTGATGATCCTCATGGGGACCTCCGGTTTGACAAAGCCGAGCCTGATAAGGAGGATCGCACACTGGCTTTTGAACTCGCCGCCAACTTTAAGGAGAAAAAGATTGCTGGCAAAATCAAACATTTTCAAACAAGTCACAGGTCGGATGGCTGGGAACCTGATGACTTCGAAATTGGATCCAACGTGTCTTGGATTGGCAGCTTGATTCCACACGTTCACAGTCCACAGGGATGGGGATTGAACTGTTGCCTTTGTTTGCTCGGGGCCGATATCCCCTGGATTTGGATGTTCTTCTCATTTGCTGCGTGTTCGAGTGTCGGGACATGTCGGGACGGTTCCTTGCACACTAGCCACCATGGAAGGGGGTATTCCATGGTATTCCAGTTGAAGGCAACCTGCAATACAGTGAATCTACATTATAAAGACGCGGTTTTATCTATAAACAAATATTGCTGGATTTTATATGATTTTATCCACTGATCATTACAATGTATCAAAATCATAGCATTCGGGATTGGAGTTTGCTAAATGGCGTAAACACAGCGATTGGCGTATCGGCGTAAACACGGCGATCGGCGTATCGGCGTATCGGCGTATTTACGGTTACGGACCCCAATCCCGAACATGCTGATTAAAATATTGTGTAACTGCTTGTGTGAAGAAGACACCATGGTAGGCTCCGATTAGTTTTCACTGCAGCACCATGTTGGGGTCCCAACATGGCCCAACCAGCTTCTAAGGACCCTAACAGCCAGTGCAAGGTATGGGCATGGGTTCTCTCACAAGAACTCCAACAAAAGTGGTTTGCGTGGCTTGCCAACCCAGCGGAAGTCAACCAGCAAGAAGTCCCTCAAGCATACGAGCACCCCAAAGCGTGGCGCCAAGCAGCCGAACACCATGAAGACCAGATTCAATTGGATCCGGCAGAGGTCGACGACGGCGATGGGGTTTCGATCTCGAATGCTATCCATGCCGTCATGGACTCGAAACATTTCTCGTCGGTGGATGCGGTTCTGGACTTCATGAAGATGACACATGCTGAAGAGAGGGCTAGGAAGAAAGTAAAAAAGGAAGGCGCCGAAGAGAAAAAGGTTGTGGAAGTTTGCAAGCTTTACTACAGCCAGGCCAGAATTTCAAACAGATTCAGAGGAGGACCCTACGGAGGGAAACTACTGGAGGAGTTTATAGACGGCTTGAAAGGAGGAAAGGATCACCCAATCAGGGACGATTGGATCACCCTAAGAGTGTTGGAGGACGTGCGCTTTGATCCTCCAAGACTGCGGTCCCTTGACAACCGCCGGCTGTTTTGCCTGAAAGCTTACCAAAAATATCTTGAAAGTCTTGGCACAGGGAAGGTGGTGGAAGTGAACACAAAACTTTGCGGTGTGTGGACTGAACAACACAGCGAGTTCGTCCGAAAAAACGATTCGAGCAATGGAGGCACAGAGGTAACTGTACGATGGTAGACAAGTGCTTTGTGATGCCGGCTCATATGGCTGCAACGTCAAGTTGCAGAAGATAATCAATTACTACTGGCAACTTAGTGTAGGGTGTAGACTCACAAAATGGTTGATGATACTCATACAGTTTCATTTTATTTCATCTTCATGGAAGGTCAGTAACTTTGTCAGTAACTTTGTCCGTGACCGGCATGATGCGTACTGGGCGGCTTTTACTTGGCATTGCAACAAAGATCAGGACAACATGCCATCTTTGTCTAATGTTTTTTTGGCAGGTTGGGCAGCCTTCTGCTAAGCAGTTGTGTAGCCGAGTGTTCAGCCATGATTCAGTTTGCATGTTTGCCTTGCTCCTCTCCACCTCATGGTCTATTGATGCAATGCCATACGATGCCACGTGCCATGCTGAACCTTGTTGCTGATCTTGTTTCTGAATTTCGTTGCACGTTTGTTGGATTGCATATGCAAGAGCTGCACGGCAGTGGTGAAGAGGAGTTTGATGCCACTATGTCAAGCCTTGCCAAAGCAAGCAAGATATTCGCTCTAAGAGGTTGTTTCACATATGTCATATGTCACAGAATATTGGAAGATGCTTAGATTTGATGTATTACCCCAGTTTGATGATCCTAGGCAATTTGACACAGCAATCGCTGGCTGGGGGTGTAGTGATGGGTATTACAGTCTGAATCAAGAGACGCAAAAGAATGCAAAAGAGCTGGGCACGGGAATGTGCGCTGTTGAGTTTGATTCTGTGACAAAACCATCTCGATCCATTTTATGAGATGTGTATATTGATACATACACCCTTCGTGATCTGAATTCGGATTGGCTAAGAGCTTGCTGGCTGAACAAAACAGGTGCAAATTCCATGAGTCTCCAACTTGCTGCGGTGGGAACCTGGGAAGTTCCAGCCATAGCAGCCGTGCCACCGTTTCAGGTTTGGAACGTGAATGCCTGGCATTGGGAGGAGAAACCCATGACAGACTTCAGTGAGGGGCTAAGATGCTGTCATAGCATGACAGGTTTCATGCCATTTCAAGTAGTTTGATATATGACAATTGCTAGGACCACAGAGACGCTACTGTGAGTTTGCACACGCCTATGATTTCACATATGTTTCAATATCGTTGATGCAAAAAAAAGGAAAACAAACGTGTGCCACAGTCCAAAGTTGGATTTATATATCCAGTAACGGGTGTTAACATACCCATTATATCCCATTAGTTTGAAAATTCACAGGGATGACCAGGGGCCCCATGAATCTCATGTAAGACCATAGCACACTGAGGCATCAAGTGGTTGAGCCGAGAACTGCAGGGTTTGTCCTTGAAGATCTTGTTGGAGAGCTCGGTCGGAGATTTGTGGTGAATGTCACCGGGAAGGGCAGCAGCACAGATGGTTTACATTGTCTAACTATGTCTAACTCTACAAGTAAGTGTTGCAATTTGATACACAATGCATGATGTGTACATATATATATATATATCATTATATATCATTTATATATATATATATCATCCCCAATGTTCTAAAACACTGATGTGATCTGCCGTGAAAAATGTGCCAGTGCCATCAATGCCTCGGGCCACATGCCTAGATGCTGATTGCAGTGAATTTCCGGACGGCTTCGACTGCTCTCAGCAACCTATGCAGTCTTGTGTCTTAAACCCTATGAGTTCCATGTTTTGCAATCATTTGCCTCGTAATTCATGCCACACAGGCCCCCAATGTGGTTGGTTTCCAGCAGGAAATCGCCATGTTGTCATAGAACCACCATGTCGCTTTGCAATTTCGGACTGTGGGATGGTTTATTCCCCCTGAAATGTGGGATGAAATTCAACAAAGATGACTTTCACGCTAAAAAAAGTAAACCTATAGTAACATGGTCATCTTGGAAGTTTGGAGCCCATGGTTCAGGTTTCATCCGAGATCATGGGAATGATTCCATCATGTTCTGAACTATATGTTCATTATGGCGCGGTTTTATCCCCCTTTTTTTGTGGGTATTCCTGTATTCCCCACATGTTCCACACTAGGAAACCTCCTTTTTCCTGGGCTGAAACCACATACCGTTGTGCGAGGTCAGGCTTGGCGGAGCTGGAATTTCGAGATGTGCAGGCCATGCTGGTGATATTTCGAGGTGTTCAAAATGGGACCTCAAGTTACCCTCCGAGTTATTGGCCAGTTTTTGTAGGGACACCTAATCAAACAGATATATACAAGCATCAAGACAAATGAAAACTACTGTATGGAAAGCTGGCCCAATGAAGCAATCATACCTAGCAAATCCTAGCAATACGTGGTTTGATTTCACTGACTTCATGTTGTTTATGCTGCCCGCTTCAATAGTTTCCCGCTTTGAATCACGAGGATCAAACATGCTTGGAGATCAAACCGTGTCAATCCCAACTGATCAAAGGACCTTCTGCGGATGAACTGGATGGGGTCTGCAAGCCACACGTTTGGTGTTTCATCATTGCAGATTCCTCCAGGGTTTTGCCAGGAAATTGGGCACCCACCCCAAAATTGCGTGGCTTTGAAAACCACATGCGGTAAATGGAGTACCTCCCATTTCTGAACTTGTTTTTCCACTAAGATTACTGTCTCTTTTATTCTCTGTATTTTATTTGTTTTTTCCAAGTTTTTCCCAAGTTTTCCCTTCAAAATCCAGCGAAAGTGGCATTCTGACTTAAATGCCCATCAAAATCCATATTTCTTAATGGTCAAACATGGTCAAACCATCAGAAAAGGACGATTTCCTGCGCATCTCAAATGCGATCTATTCAGGTCACAGGAGATGCTTCCGTCACCGTACGGAAGGGCCTGGGAGCCTGAGAACAGTGATCCCTGTTTTGCGGTAATCATTTTTGATGGCAATGAATCACCTTCAAATGATATGGGTATGGGTCAAAATATGTCAAAATTAAGACCCAGGAGACACCAGATTTTGGTTTATGTTTGAGATACCCAACTCAACTACAGTTGTTTATTCTACTGTAGCCCCTGATTGCCACAACGATATGTCATGATAACAGTTGATTCACCAAACTGTACATGGCATATATGTGGTGATTATAGTGAGTCTTTATCAATATCACTACTGCATAGAAGAATTTGGTGAATTATGCTTACAGTAAGTGAATATCGAATTGATATTTCACCCGATAGGCCATTAATTTGGCGCCGAATCGACTGGTTAAGACCGGTTAAGAATTATATTCCCATATCAAATGGCGATAAATATTGGAGTTTGATAGAATTTTATCAACAGTTCCCTGTTGCGATGTATTCAACAGAACATTGCAGGGCCTGTTGTGAACGCATGAGGAGGAGATTGCCAACCATAACCGGAGACCAGAGAACTCAACACGGGTGCGAAAGAAATTAACCCCAAAACCATGGGTTGCGTAATAAAATTGGCCATCAACTAGCTGTGTGTAGTCCCCAAAGTTGGGATAGACTCCTGAGCTTGGAACTCTTGTCCATTTGTTCTTGGTTTATCCCCATTGTTTGGTTTGGTTGTTAGCGTCCGCATGTTTGATCATGATGTGTGTTTTCCCGTTCGTTACAAGCCGAAGGCGATGCACGAAGCCAGCCTCAGTAGATATGGTAGCTATATTTAATCTGGATGAAGTATAACCACCTCACTGCGCGACATCACTGGAAGGTTGGTGAATTATATATATATACATATATTTTATTGTAATTCAATGTAATTCATCCAAATTCAATTTTTGTTTTGAAGGATCCATTAAAACTCGGGGTACCCACTCTTTCATCCAGACCCACCAGCAACTTTTTGCAACACAACTGCCAAAAACCTCCAGTGTCATTGTGTTTTGCTGTTTGGGGGTGTGCTACCGCCAAGTCTGAGGGAAACCTATCATCCTCTACCTGCTGAGAGTTGAAAGTCAGACTCTGAGGGGCCACCATGTGCCGATGTGTTTCAAGTCGGTGCCCAGTAAGCATTTAGCACGTTTTTAGAAAATGAAAAAACTGTTCACAATATGATGAACATGTGCCTCTCTCTCTATATGTATATCATTATATCTACATACACACACTACATACCTCCACACCTATCTAACAGCAAACCACATATCCCCCTTTATGTATCTATCATATTCAAATAGAGCCAACCTCAGATTAATGAATCCGGGTTCCCCCAAAATAGTTATGTCATTTGCTGCTCAACGGGCACCCATCCAGTGGTCATCAATCCAGCGGTTTATCAATCCAGGGTTGACAGTATGATTGCCATCCCCCTGGACCTTGAGATAGCGTATGTTTGGAGGAAAGCAGTCTTCCAGCCCCCAACTCATAGCAGGGTCTATGTTGCTTGTGGGGATTCTATTGTATATATTGTATATAATCATATGTATATATATATAATTATATGTATATGTATATATATATATATAAGTGTAAAGTCCTTAGGCAAAAACATGTCAAGGGCTGAACCAACTATCCCGATGGATATATGTCTTATGTATATATATATATACATGGAAATAGACCTTCCAGTAAACTAACACAGAAATGGAACATCGACCATTCGTAGATCATGGCCGAATGGGAAACCCATGGATTTCCAAGGCCGCTGGGAAGCTGCAGGAACTGCCCAAGGGTTCGGCTCCCAGGTTGGTTAACAGTAAAACACCTATAGTGAAGAAGCTTTAAAGCTGTGTTCTCTCACCAGTTCATATGAGGATTTAAGGAAGACAAGCTATTTATTTTCTTTCGACCCTAGTTGTTCAACCTCAAATAGGGATTTTACTAGGGAGAATTTGGGTCCAAAGGTCTTTAACGAACACACACCTGGAGATAACCAACAAGATTTGGGGAATGTAAACAACAACATGTGTGTTCTGATCAAGTCACTCCTACCCCAACGTGGAGCCCCCAAGTCGCGGCTTTTGGCCATGGGCCTAGGCTGGGAGAAGCCAAAGGATCGCTCATCTTGCCGGGACCTTGGAGCTATCACCCCCTGCGAGTTCAACAAAAAAGGGGAGAAAACCAACAAAATGGATCAAAATGGGGGATACGGTATAAACCAATCAACATGTGGAATATAAAGTATATAATGGGCATGGGAATATAATAGGGACATTGATGGGATGGATAACCAGCAATATGAAACGCATGGGTCTGAAAATCCCTTAATATGTGGCTATTGGACAAGAGGAATCCATGAGGTTTTAAAGCCATCATTTTTTGGGAGTGGTCCATGCAAAAGACAAACTCCAACTGTATTTCGTTGTGCACGACCTCAGCTTCAGTTAGAACCCGTGATATAATATCATTATAATTATATCATTAGGGTCTAGTGGGGTACTGTAAATTCCATTTGTATGGTAGTACTTACGTTGTAGCGATAGTTTTTTGAATCCAGGGTTCTGAGTATATCGACTGGTGAAGGGGTAATTTCATCGTTGTTTCTTGGAAAATATAGAGATATTCGCCATCGCAGCAAATCCAAGAATCGTCAAGGGTTGACACGAAATTCCATGGAGCAGATGTGCCAATAGTCTCATCTGGTCAACCAACTGGATAGTTTGGTACAACTGAATCTACCTTGGCTATCCATGGGGATGTTTATCCTAACCATTGAAGATTGAGATAAATATCCATGATAGGCTGATAGGATAGGATAAGAATGATCATATAAAACTGGATACTTATCCTAAAAAAGGAATGTGATATACTTCTAGTGAGATATAACGGGATATAACGGGAAATTATAGGATGGGACATAACTATAATCCTCGTCCGTCCGTCCAATTTTCCGAACGAATTATTTTGGAATGACGGGCTCGCGCGAAAAACGATCTGAGCACTGACCAGTTCCTGTTGGTATTTTCGAACGCTTTTGTTTTCACCCAAGCCATTGGACGAGTACATGTTCGGACTTCATGTTTCAACTTCGACCACAAACTAGCAGTTGTAGCTGAGGCGCAGAAATGGGTATGGGCCAAACAGATAAGCAGAAAGCTTACTGCAATCATGTGCTATATTCCCATAGACCCAGATAGACCCACATAGACCCGCATTTAAGTCTTGTTTGTATTTCACCATCCCAAAATCCAGGTCAAGAATTTTCCACGGAGTAGCAGCCACCCTGTAATACCCCACAGCCGTTTCCTGAGGCCCGAACTCTCGTCAGAAGATGGGCCAAACTCATCATTGATCCAGGCCGTTATGGCATGGAATCTATCCTCGATTGTCCCATGTTTTGGGACCTCAAAATGAATGGATCCAAACCTAAGCAGAGTTTCTAGAGTGGAAATTACATTCTAGGGGAATGGGATTTGTCTCGAGCTGGTTGTCTCAAATTCTTAGCAGTGCTGATGCTCAATGATGACTGTTTGTCCATATTCGGGATGATGGACCTGCCAGTTCATCCCAGTTCTGTATGGTTTGTATTCAGGTTAAAAAACCACTCAATGCGGCAAACCCAAAGACAAACCTCCAACTTTCGATGTTTTGAATGCCACCCATTTCTTCTAAACGTGGCATAGTTGACTTTCTATTGTTTATCACATTTCTCACTGGGATGCACATTTGCAGAGTAAGAAGATGATTGATACGCCCGTGTGACTTAGTGGTTTTTGGTGGTTATATAAGATTTGCCCTATCCATAAACCCAAACAGTACACCATATTGCACCCATGAATTTGTGGTGTTTAAGTGTTTAATGGTTTGTTTAAGTTCAAAGTTTTAAAGCGATCTACCAGTGTTTTCGTCGGATTTGACTTTTCTATTCCAGATATCAAGCCACATAGCCCCGGTGATTATCATTTTTTGGGGTGATTTACCCTCCAGTTATTTAACATAGCTATGGAACATGGCCTATTGATAGATGATTTATGATGATTTACCCATTAAAGATATTCAAAAATTGTGGTTTTCCATAGCTATGTTAGAAACCCATAAGGATCCAGAGGGTATCGTCTCAACCCATTTTTTCGGTCAAGCTCCAGATTGAGACGACTAGCGACACCTCTCGACATCGCTTGGGTAGTGCCGTCCGCAAGGCGCCTTGCGCCATGAAATCGTTCAACTGGGAGAGGATATTTTTTTGGATTTGCATATCCATATAATCCATGTAAATCTACATATAATCATATACATATATAATCATATACTATAATATGTATATATGTATTTACAGTCTTATAGTTGCAATATATAATAATATTCGGATTTATATCCATAGCAAATGGCTCAATTACAGGTTGATAGCTGATTTTCCCGGTAGAACTATGTAAAACTGGTGATTTTCATGGGGTTTTCCCTTTGTCAAGTTTGATTACAGGAGGCGGCAAAAGCCAGCTACCTTGCAGTAAGTCTCCAGTTGCCCGGAAGATTGGCAACTGGTTAATTCGGCATAGCTCGGCCACAACCCATGTGAATTATATCCAAATACTGTAAGTAAATGTAATATAGTGGAATGTGAAGTATGATTTACTTTTCATGATAATGCAAAGATACAAAGCACAACAATCCGCGTATAATTTGTTTTCCAACAACATGTGAATTATGGTACAAACATGTTCAAACCTTTATCTTCAGGCTATGGGTTATTGGAGATTGGCTTTAGTACAAAACACCATGACAGTGTCACCCCCATTTTTGAATTATTGCTGATCCTGACTACATCAATCGCATGATATCCTTCGGTGGCACTGCTAAAGAAAAAAATAATTTTACTGGAGTAAAGTATGATTCCTAAAGTAGAAATTTCAAGGCATTGAAATGATCCCTTTCAACTATAACCCCATCCTATTCCTGCATATGTTCTTAAGAGTTGCCCTTCAGTAATTTGACAAATACATGGAAAGCCTACCATCTATAGATCGTTTTTCTACGGCCTTCGCCATGCGTTTTCCATTCACTAAAGAGTGCCCCCCCCAAAAGGGCCATTTCATGAGGGAAAAGGATGATGAAGCATGGGATGGAATGAGGTGCCTGTTTTCAGACAAACCCGTTTGGCATATGTTTTTTGATTGTTTATCATGTTCAATATTAGAACATATTAGAACTACCATTTGGTGGGTCTCGAATTTCAGAGACACCCATAGGGTTGGTTTTACTTTCCATCAATATTCAATAAGTGTATTCCCATTGCGTCCAAACCAAAGGGTGAAATCCGAGTGTTTCCAGCGCGTCTCAAGATTTCATCATAAGCAATCGAAACTAATTCCAATTAAAAGGCTTGGTTTTTCTATGTTCTTGTTCGTGCAACCCCCCAAGCACGCTTATCTCCCATTCAAATTTTCATGTTGTCCACATTGGATCCCCATCAATGTGGTACCCCAGTAGTAGACAATCCCCAATTTCACCAGAAATGGGTGAAGCAATGTGAAACAACCATCCCCAGACTTGGTTTACTACTGGGTTTACCATACACCCCTGTCTGGTTGGTGATTGTTCGCGTACTCCACTTGGGGGCACAGTTTCAAGTGGATATATAACCCCAGTTATAGGGGCTCCATATCCTAATTGATTGCTGTTATCATTGCTATAGTTATAATGCTATAGCCATGTTTGTTTACCCCAACTGCACGCCACGAGGGGGGCAAATCCACTGGCATTCCGGCTGCAGGAAGGTATCCCGGCGGTACGCGCCTTGCTGCGCAAGTGAGGATCCAAGGGGGAACTGCGTAGAACTTCAAACAGCGAACCGTGGCTGGGGGTGGTAAATTTGCAGTGATGGTTGGGCTTACCCTTTAAAAAAGTCCTACATGTATATGTATGATGTGTATGATTATATGATTATTTTTGATTATATACTGCATTACAATCATATACCTATAAATATATATATAAATGATAGTAATTATATGATTATGATCGGTTGAATTTGAGATGGGCTGATGAGATGAGAATTCTTGCATCAGGGTGTTTGATGTTAGGTGTAGCATGTTGAAATCCAAATTGGATGAATAGATAACCTCCGGGTTCTACCTATTTTTGTTTAAAGGTGAACGCGAACGGTTTCCTGTACCTTGTCCTTTATATAAATCAGTTCAATGATACATGGGCAGAGATTCAAAACATGTGTTGATTAGTAGGAGAGTCTAGTGGTTCATGGGAGTTTGTTTGGACCCATTATGGGAATTCCTATCAACCAAACAGCTAAAAAAGGGATGACAGATGATTTTCAACGCAGCTCACATGGTCTATCAGCATGCGTTCCATTCAAATTGCCAGTTTTTGCCAAACAAAGACACATTCAAATTGCATGTCATTTGAAAAGAGGGTGCCCAAAAAATCACGGGTTTATCATCATTTTGCATCCACTGGTTTTTGTCAGTGTCGGATATCCCCCCCCTGTTCAAAGAAACCTGCATGGCACATCACCTCTGAGGTTTGAAGAGGCCTTGCGAAGCACGTTGCAAAAGGCGACGGTCGAACTGTAGCGGCTTTAGGAAATGGCTAGAGCTTTGGAGAAGGTTGCGCGACATGCAGGTAGGCATACCATCAAAATCAGGATTGAAATAGTAGAAAAACATGTGATATTGTGGCGTAATGCGATACTGTTCACCAACAATATCGATTTGAGTGTATTTGAACATTGTTTTTTTGCCAACCCAAAAGTTCCGGGATTTCTTGGTAGTAAACTGCCCAATTCCAGTACTCGATTTGAACCAAAAATGGATGGTTTTCAAACAAAACAGACTAAAAGGAACTTGCGTTATGTCCCAAGTTGATGCAGACTAATCATAGGCAGGGCTTGTTTGCTACAAATAGTTTGTGAGTTCTTACCACATTCTTACCATAGTCCTCAGCCATAGTACTAGTATAATGATCTTGTCACGTGACTCCCGGCAGATCTCTGGGTGTTCGAACCCCGCCATCTGTCGATCCATATCGATCTGTCCGGCTGTCGGGGCAACCCTGTACAGTGCTCGACCGCCTCTTCCCAGGCGATGCAAAATGTGGGCGTGGAAACTAACTGGTGGTTTCCTAAAATGGGGGTACCCAAAAATGGATGGTTTATAATGGAAAATCCTATTAAAATGGATGATTTGGGGGTATCCCTATTTTAGGAAACCTCCAAATGGGTACCACGGTTTTAGATGTTATTGGGGATTGTAATGAGCCATAGCGTTGGGAAACCATTCAACCGACTGGTGAGAACAAACCTTTCTGGGTGGCCATTTAGAGACAATGCCTGATGGCGACCATGAAAGACGTCCCTTCCTCTGCATTCGTTAGAGCTCCGGCTTTCACCGTTGGCTATTTCGGCGTCTTAACTACTTCACTTCTGTGAGGAGCAGGTTGACGTCCTCCTCCAATCCAATCCAATCCGACCTTGACAGGTTCCACCTTTGGTGTATCCAAGTGGCGAAGATCCCATGAACAATTCCTGGATGATTTCCTGGACACAACCTGCATCAAAAGCCACACTTGGACCCAGCCTTGGTTCTGGAATCACCGGATTTTTGGAATCGAGAATAGCTGAACTGCAGCCACATTAGCAGCATATATAAGGTATTATGAGATTGTATAAGATGATTAGCATTTACTAGGTCACATCTTTCTAATTGGAAGCACTTGCATCCAACGCTTTTTGAAGAGCAATGGCTGCTGCTCGCAGACATTGTTGAGGCACCTCTGGAAGACGTGGTGGGAATTGTGGAATGACGAACCGTGAAAGGTGGCCTTACTTCCCAAACTCTTGCCCGGTGGCCTTACTTCCCAAACTTGGCTGCTTCTCTAGTACACCAAATTACCAGCCCTTTCTTTTGGTATGGCTTTTTAATCCACCCAAAATGGATCAAAATTGGGCAATGAGATACATGGAACGTGTTTATTTCAGGTTTATCATATATTAGTTTGGTTTGCCACAATAGTACGTGAAGTCGCAAATACATTGATGGCAGGGGAGGGCCAGTCTGGAGCATTTTAAAGACGGCATGTTTTTCTTAGGAGCACAAGGACTCAAGAAGGATGTGTGGATAATGATCATTGGATCACTAGGGGGCTAGACATTTTGCAGAAGGGCACCTCTAGGATGGAGTACAGCATATACTGGATATTATGAAGATACTTTTATCTTATACCAGGTAAACATGGAAAGATGTGGAAACATCTATTGATCAATAGTGGTTTACCTGGAAGGTTACTTAATGTAGACCCTGCTTACAGGTGACGTAGAGTCGAAAAACATGGCGAATATCAGCTACACTGCTCACCCTTTGGGAGGCGGAAGAGTTGAGCCATGCCGGAGGTTTGGGCTGGTCGCAGATTGGGGTTGATGGCATTGAATATCAGATTCAATCACAGGAGACCACAAACTGACATAGGAATTGACTCAGGATATTTCAGGATATTGCAGGATATATCAGGATATTTCAGGATATGTATGATGTATATAGATACTACACCTATTTGGTTCGGGGGTTCATGTACTTGTTTTCGTTTCCAGCCCTACTTTAGGATCATTGTCCAACTTGACTCTACATGTTTGCATCGGGAAGGGTGGTGCAACAACCAGCCAGCAAATGTCCAGCAGAAATACCGAAGGGAGCCCCATTCGCAAGTCCTTATGGCACCTCCTGATATAGTCATGGGTCATGGGTCAAGATCATTGATTGACCCCAGAGATTTGCATGGTTCTTTGCTAAAATCAATGTCTTTGAGCCGTACTTATTCATGTTTGCGTTTGGTTTTACAGTCTTTGAATGTTAGTTTCTTGAAGGGTTCTCAAAAAATCCTATATATATATATATATAGCCTGGGTGTCTAGCAACACAATGCAGCAATAGAAAAAACATATTTCAATATACTTTAATATATATACATATATATATATATATATTATGTATATATATATATTGAATATATTCCCATTTTGTGCCTATAAATGTTCAATGATTTTCCAAGGTATGCCCGCCATTTGCAACACCCCAAACTTGCCGGGGGTATAGGTGTGAGTAAACGTGGATTATTTTCCCTCTCCGGTATTCAAACACGGCTAGCTGGAAAATCCCTCATACATGGACATGCAAGTAGGAAAAACATCTGTGAACCATACATGGCAATTTGACATCTCCCAGTTATAGGGGGTTTTTCCCATATGTTCCCATGTTTTTCTCATGACTTTCCCATCAAAACCTCCAGCACCAGCGTACTTTGCTGAGCGTACAAAATGCTGCTGCTCCTGCTCCTCTCAGGCTGAACTCCGAGTGGCACCGTGTCTCGGATGTCTGGGACGCATGAGATACGGAGAGTCCAGCGTCAAGCCTTGAGAAACTAACAGAACTGTGGAAAATCACCATTTTGAATGGGTAGATCAACCATGAAGGGCCATGTTCAAGAGCTATGTTTGTTTACCAGAGGGTAATGGTGATTTTACGGGATGATGTTATGGGGATATGGTGATTTAATGGCGATTCACCGGATATTCACTGGATATGTCGAACGAAGGGGATATTATTGGGACCGTCCATGATAGTAAATGAAGAGTGCAAATGGAGTGCAACCACCGCCTGTACTTCCCGATGTTTGATCTAAATATTAAATATCACTTTCAAGGTAGTTACCCAGTACCAAGTTCTTCCCAACCATACTCCACCCACGTTGAAAACAAATGGGTTTGCCACCAGCCCATCTTTAGACAAAGCCAGAATATCATTTCAAGTTGATCTGAAGTCCTATTAATATGCATTGATTTTGTCTCCATAACATCCCCTTGAAATCGCTCTAAACACATTTCATTGGTGGTCATGTCCCATTTTATCCCCATGGTATTCCCATGGCAATCCCAATCTTTGATGGAATCCCTTTAAAAAATGATGTGAAAAAACATCCCATGGATATCCCTATCGAAATATCCACCACTATGGTACCTTACCCTGATCTTTACATCATCATTCCCACAACTTCCCATGGCCGTTGACCTGAGACACGTGCGCCGCGGCGAGTGGCGCGAAGCACTTTGGAAGCTGCAACGGGTGGAAGCCTTGCAAGGCGGGCGACCGACGCTCGGAAGATTGGAGTTTTTGGAAGGGAAAATGGTGGGAAAACTGAGAAAACCCGTGGTTTCCCTAGGAAAATGATGATAAATGGAGGGTTTTCCACATCTATGTCAGTTTAACAGGAGGAAACTGGAGGAATTATGGGAATAGATTTGGACAAAAATAGGAAAATGGGATATAGAAGGGATATATAGTGGATACGCATATTGGTGGGATAAAGCGGGGAGTCTCCATCTTTCAACCAATTCAAATGGATCTTCAAAGTTTTCATCCTTTTTTTTTCAAATCAAAAAACAAAACTAATAGTCCAGGTATTCAGTTTTGAATTAAGTTTCTATGTATTATTTCTTTATGTTCTAGTTTCTATCTATCCAGTTTTATCACGTTTTTATCCCAGAGGACTTAACGTTTCTATTCTATGTATTTATTGTTAGTTTTTAGTTGCCTGTCATTTCCCACAAAAATTGGGGCAATTATTCAATCAAATAGAAACTCAAGATTTTGAAAACGAATGGTTTGCGGTTTCACATGGATCGAGACATTGGGAGTCACCTTGTAAAATGTCTCTTCATTTCCTTCGGGTGAGCTAGTGGAACAATGGGCTATCCACAGCTAGAGATGTTCTTGGGTGCTAAACTCGCAGCATGGATATATGAACAATACAAGCTGAAATAGTGAGAACATTGCGATGTGAATTTACGTTTCCCGGTATCTTGCATGGTTGAAACGTATTGAAACCGTTGTGTTTGCCATCCAAAACCAAAAGTCGTTTTATGGTTTCGAACCAGCAGTGTGTATTTCCTGTGCATTTGTTTCGCCTGGGGAAAGCAAAACACATGTTTTCTTTTAGACTCTCAGCAAGTTGCAACGGGTTCAAATGGCTGAAATAAAATATATAAGATGGACATGTCCAATCGCTGGTGGTTGCTATGGTCACCAAGTCCAACCGGTTCAGCCCGCACCAAGGAATGCCGTTGTTCGGAATACTGTACTTAGTGTTTCTTGGACTGCCGGATTTCTTCAGGTGGGTGCCATGGTTCAGGGGTTGTTGAGGTCAGAAATTCATGACTCAGGGATCGGTTTGCTGGTGTTTCCAAAATATGTGTGTATTCTATTCTATTCCTATGTGGGATGATGATCCAGGGTCAACTAGTGATGTGGATTTCGGCACAATCCCCATGAACACCGCCCCAAAAGAAGACAACAGTGCCAAAACTGAAACGTTTTGGAATTCAAAAGGATAAAGGTAATTCAACATATGTTGACCTTTTGCGGTTGCAGCTTTCAAAGGTCCTTGATTTGTTCGTCGTCCCCAATCGATTTTGGGGAAAGGGAGGTTCAACCCACCAGAGGACTAATTCCTTGGTTGTAAGCAATATGACCGCCAACGTGTTTCGACCAAAATGCGATTCCTATACCGACTCATTTGTTGGTTGCTCAACCACCCGATGGTAGAACAATGTATGACCAATACCCAGAAATGATGGGCATGGAACCGGTGGAGAACTTTGCCACGAATGGTACGGTTGATTTGATGGTCAATCTTGGTTTTGAATCTCGTGCCATGGTCGGTTGCTAAACCCCATTTGTGTTGGTCAATTCTCCCATTTCATCTTGGTTGAGTAGGTGATTGGGTTAATGCTCGGGGACATCGAGGATGACCAATGTCTGACGGTTTATCCAAATTGTCCCCTCTAAGAAATTCGTTTGCTTCACGGGGTGAAAAACAGAGGTCAATGTTTCGCTTCCCCTTAATCAATGCAACGAGATTTCTGCTGAATACCCCACATCGGTTGGCAAATTTTGCGGCATTTCTGAATATGCCCGCTGATCGCTGAAGTTCCCATGGTTTCCCAAGGTTCTTAAGGTCGCGAAACGTTGGCAAGAAGCCCTGGAAATCTTTGCCCTTGCGCAGAATCGGCACCTGGGATGGGACTTGACTCGTTGTGTTGTCTGGAGTCTTGAGCAGCGGATTCTTGTTGTTGCCCAAATAAACTGGGAAGCAATGAAACAATAGGGAAGAATCCGATGAAGTGGTGGATGATGGTGGATTTTATTCGGAATAGATATGTGCAAAAAAAGTTGATTTTGAGCAACACAATTTGGGATTTCAGCAACCAAAAGTTGGGATTTAAGCAATGAGAATAGGGATATGAAGCTGGTGATGCTTAACGGTGGCGGTCCCAGGCTTCAGCATCCGCATTCGCAGGGAACAGGGAGTTTTGGGATGGAGGTTGCCCGTGGGGCAGCCATCCAGCATTTAGCCGAGGATTGGTTGATTGGCAGATGGATCAACACCTATGAAATCCCATATGATCCAATATAGAATGGGGGGGACATGGGGGGATGAACGTCCATATATCCAACCTATTTTGATGTTATCCAGGGTACCAGCGTTTTGACCCATACCCTTGTGACAGGTTCATGGGTTCTCTGGTTGTTGATATGAGAAGCATGTTAGCAGCACACCAAAATGTTCCTGTCATCTCGCAAGAATTAAGGCTGACGTTCAATGTCGCAACTTGATGGCAGATTAGGTTTGCTTTACATGTGAGCAGTGTTCAACATCCCTGTTGGTTCGTGCTGATAGGGGGTTATACCACCCAATATATTGGGGCATTGTATATTGCGGGAATCCCTATCAACTAACCAGTGCAATGGAATCACAGCACTGCTGATGTGGGTTTGCAGGTCCTTTGCGATATCCGCATTGGTAGGATCAACAAACAGGGATGCAAAGCCAGAACCCAATGGCCCCTACCATGATGAAATCATGGATCCCGGATGCACGTGGGCATACGACATCCCTGCCAGTACCAAGCCCTGGTGTCTTTCTTGGGAGCTGTTTATTGTTTGCTCTACTATGCTTGAAAACAAGCACACTTATGCTAAAAGGCAAGAGATAGGGTCTTCTCGTTCAAAAAGGCTACCATTGAAGTAAAATCGAAGTGGCTCTATCTTAAACCTGAACATATGTATATATGAATATGTATTAATATGTATTAATATATTTATACTATAATATATATATATATGATATATGTGTGTGTGTATTCTTCAACATACTGGATAGAAAAATCACAATGTTTGCAGTTCCCTGTTGAAAAGCGCTGCAAACAAACTGCAGCTGATCTCCCGGGCCAGTTTTGGAAATAATTTTCGACCCTTTCCCCGCAGGGCCTTGGAAGTGGGTTAGTTCACCCCAGCTTATTCGTAGGGTAAGTGCGGGCAAGGTCCAGTCATCTTATGGAGTTATAATCTACTTACGATTCCTGGGACAAAAAAGTAGGCTTCCTATGGCCAGACATTGCCTGGTTCAGAGGCTGCTACAGCCCTTGCAGCTGCTGATGTGTGGAGAAGGTCGTTGATCTTGCTGCAGCAAATGATGCTTCTTACCTTGTTGCCGGACCCTGAGGGGTTGAGATGTGTTTTTTGTTCTAATTAATTGCTTTCAGTGTCATAAAACATGGCTGGGAAATCCCCGCACTAAACGAAGGTTTTAGTGGGAAAATAACGTACGAAGGGGTGATTAGTTTCCGTTCCCATGTTTGAGTACCGGAGGGTGTAGTCCCCAACCCCATCCCCCAACCCCGCAGAAGCCATCAGCTGATGCAGATAATTGTTCTTGACGAGTTTTGCAGGCACGAGTTTCTGGCTGCAAAGTCCTGGCTCAGATCATCTCAGATCATCTATGTGTGAAGCATAGTTGGCTATACAGTACATACCCAAAAAATGATCCATCTAAGTAGGTGTCATGGGCCATAGACATTCACATAGGAACGACTAAGAAGCCAGGCATGGTTTGAAGAAATCTATCCGGCAAACATAGCAAAATCACCCATTCGTGTAGAGTATGATTTCCCAAACCGATACATAAGTTACTCACAAGGTGGTTAATAAATCAAAAAACTCGGAATTATGGTGGATACGGAGCTAGCTAGATGGGTGGACCAACAAACAAAATTTTGGCTGGGGTGGGCCCTTGCTCTAGGATCCATGAATGGTATGCGTATGGGAATAATTCCAATTCTTGCTGTATTCTGCAGGACCTTGTGAACATGAACAGCTCCATGAATCTGTTCAAAGGTCTCAGTCATTGGCTGCTTGGCAAACTGGACATTGGGCGAACTAATCTTGGGAAGATCAAGGGGGTGAACTAACCTACTGGCATGAACCACCGAGGGCATGATGAGTTGATCATGTTGGTTGGTAGGTTGTGACGAAATTGATTCCCATCAGGAAGGGCTCCTGCAGTTGTGTTTGCTGCTTTATGTTCACCCATTTCATTTGACTATAGAACATTATCATTATAGATATATCTATCATATATATATATATCACCAGAAATCCTAGCTCTTGGAATTTGAAGCAACTTACCTATTTGGGGGCCCTTGTACCAAGAATATGAATAATATCAGGCAATATCGGGCCATCTCTTGGTACATAGCATCCTCGTCATCAGCTGATTTATGGGAGTGCTCCTTGACAATCAACAATTTTAGGTGCTCAGCATCGCTTTGTGCAGGTTGAAATATTTTCTGAAACTTGCCAACTGTGTGGAAATGTTTAAGCACTATGTTTGTATCATTGACTATATAATCATATGGGGCTTTCCATACATGGGGGTTTTCCAGAATGGATGGTTAAAAAATGGAAAATCCCACGAACATGAATGATTTAGGGGTATCCCCATTTTAGGGAACCTCCATATATTACATCCAAAAATCTATCGGACCATGATCCGAACCCTACGTCACCTCCGCCTCATACCGGTCGTGCACAGTCCAAGGCCTAAAGCTGTGAATTTGCTGGGCCAGATGTCACTGGTGCAGTTGGAAGCTGACCTGGTATCTACGAACACCTGCAACTTTGTTTGAACATGAGGGGTTTAACCACGGATATAGTAGGATATAATGGGATTTACTCGCCAGTAATCTAACATCGCTATGGAAAATCACCATGTTTAAGAGCTACAGCATCTATAAATGGGCCATTTTCCCTAGCTATGTTAAATTACCAGATGATACACTCTGGAAGGGGGTTGGGGTCAGAGGCAAGATGACTTTGCTGTTTTCTGGGATTAGGTGGAGGCAGAACGAGTTCTTGCGTCCATTGGATGCCTTCTCTATAGGACATGGATTCTTGAGGCTGTTTCAAGACTTCCACCTGATTCCACTGTTGGTTAAAGTCGTAACAAGCAGCGGTCAATATTGGTACTTTTATGTCCTCTCCAAGAATGTGGTAACCCCCAAATCCGCCGGTTCATCATCATCTTCCCCCCGAAAAGAATTTGTATTATCAGTTGTCAAAGATACCCTTTGGCAATCAAATATGGTAATGGAAAATTACTCATTTCTAGATAATGTTTCCCATTCAAACCTCCATTTATACAGGATTTCCAATGGATTTCCCACCTCGCCTTGTTTCATTCCCGGAGGGTACCTAAATTGATCGAATCGGTTTAGTTGACGTCCTCACAAGGCATTGCAGCCTGCCAGTGCCTTGGCTGCCGGAGTGGAGGGGTCACTTCTGTGTCATTGGCCCAGGTATTGTGGATGATAACCATGCTGGGATAAAGCCCCGGTTCCCATAGAGGATGTACCCTTCTTGACATTGTTTAGTAAAGGGATGCCTCAGATTTGAGGCCCGGATGATCCAATAATATTTGATGACGAACCTCGTTCTTGCTGATGATTTGCTCTTATGTCACAAATTTTGCTGGGTATATCCTCATCAAACCTCCATGTTCAAATGACTTAAAACCACTAACCACAATGCATGGTCGCCAGAGTTCTACAATGCTGGCAGCAATATCCGTTGATTTTCTCGTGTTCGATGCTGAACGTCCCCATTTTTGATGGTTCATACATGTTCATACCTAAGACGATAAGTTTCGATAACGGCTTGTAAATATGTGTATATATGCATTGACAAAGAGAGAGAGAGAGAGATACATTGACATATGATGACATAATAGGTATATTTTTAGATTAGTATACATAATTCACATCAATATACAGGTTTTACACCAGTACTGTCATGTTTTTTGAGTATACATAATTCACATATTTCATAAATAAAACTGACATTAACATATACAATCAATACAGCACTATATATATATATACAATATATACCCTCTGGTTATTTAACATAGCCATGGAAAACCACTACTTTTAATATAGGTAAATCACTATAAGACTATAAATCATCTATAATTGGGCCATGGCTTCCATGGCTATGTTCAATAGCCACCGAGGCAAGGTGGACGAAGGTGGCCTTTGGCCTTGCAGCTGGCTGATGGCCGGAGCTTGGACGCTGCAGCGGCGGTGGCCCTGTTGGTGCCTTGCTGCCGGGGGAAAGGTGGATTTTCCGAGGGAAAAATGGTGATTTTACATGATTTTACCAGCAAACGTAGTGCTTGTCTGCAGGAAAAAGTGTGATTTAACCGGCAAAGACGGTGATTTAACCGAGGAAAATTGGATTTTAAGTAGCGAATTTGATTGGAGAACATGGGGGGATTATGTTTCAAACCCACAGGAAATACCAACTTACATATCGTTTGGGGGTCCCTTCCTACACCCCCCAAAGTATTTCCAACGGGGTATTTGATACTAGGGGGAAGGGATTATATCCAACATATCCAACATTAGGGAATTACAGTAACCAAACCAATATGGAGATTTGGGTAGGTACCAATGAATATGGACGGCTCTATGATTCATTATGTGAACAGTTTACCAACCAGATATGGAGGATCAATATAGCTGGTTGGTAGGTTTACATCTTGTATATGTTCAACTGAAAAAGGGGGCTTGGGGGGTTGGAACATCCAGAAATAGGTGATTTACCAAACAAAACATGCGATAAAAACAAGGTTGGCTGTTTCAGACATTTAACGAAGAAAGACGGCATACCCGGGAATAATGGAGACGCAACCATCAAATCATGGAGATCAACAGTGAAACAATCTACGAAGCTGGGGCGCTGGTTCCAACTAAGGTTGGGATTTAGCCAATAAGAATTGGGTATTGAAGCCGAAACATATGGTGGGGTAACCATGGTTAACCAACAAAAATGGTGGTTTAACCAACAGAAAGTAGGGCTGTGGAGACCCCAGATAGACCGCACCAGGGGTTGGTCAGTTATTTCCACCAGTTACCAGCCATCAGTTCTTAGCCCCAACCCTTCGGATCGCCATGTTCTTTGGTCAAACCATGTTCAAGTCAGAATTCTGATGGTTGAATCAAACTTAGATGATTGTTAAATCATGTTAAATCTTAAAGTTAAATCCCTATCCAACCAAGTTAAACTACCAATTTTGATGGTTGAATCACGGTTAGATTCCTATCCATTCTCCAACTGTTCTTCAGGCCTATGAGGCTCGATGGCTTTGGGCCCAAGCACTACAAGTCTTTGGGAGGCCTGATGGGATCAAGCGGATGGAGAAGCTACTCCGGTCCTGGTAAACTGACACGTCTTTTGGGTGGTTCAATGATGTTTGATGATGGTTTAATGAGGTTGAATGATGATTAATTGGTGAATGATGTTTTTTTTTTAACAAACATGTGGTGATTTACTATTGACTGTAGGTAATATCCAACTGAACGTTTGTAATGTTTGCGTGGTGCTTACGATTCAGAAGGCAGCTGGAACACAACATCTGCCCTCAGTTTGAAAGGTGTGAATAAGGATACCCTGCGGGAATCACTGAGAAATCCTCCATTGTGGTGGATGTGTTTAATTGTTTTGTACATTATACCCATATGATACCCTTACTTAGAATGATTGATACGCATATACCTATCATCCCCCTTGGGTATAATATTTATATCTATATTATATATATATGACAATAGCCCCCAATTAGTTGATACTTGGGGATGGTTTCTTATTGCAGAACCAACTGACGGTCTCAGCCGTCCTCCACTCTTGAGGTTTGTAGAGGCCTCGATCCAGTTGTCCATGCAGGTTGTCACCCAGGTGACCGTTGGAACTGCACCAGAGATCATGGAACTGAAGAGTTGGGAATGGACCCTCTGGTAAACCAAGATAGCTATGGAAAATCAACCCTGCTTAATAGGTAGTTTAACTTAGAATAGGCCATCTATACCATAGCTGTGTTACTTTACTGGAAATTAGCATGTTGAAAACCTACTGGCAGACTTCATAGATGCATCCAGCTTATATTCTGCATGAAACAATTCCGAGCGGAACATGAGGATGAAGATTGAGGTGGGCATACATCCAGGGATGTAATGAGTTTGCAGCCCAAAGTTGAATTAGACTTCATGAATGGCTATGCAAGTCCCATCCTTGAAGTGGATGCACGGCACAGAATTCAGACTTTGGAACCCACTGATGTTGGTCCCAGGGGTCGCGGAGCCAGAGGCCATGAGAATCTGCGAGAAACACGAGCTGTGGAACCATGCAGCGAGTTTGTTGCCCCTTGGGTTGATTTTTGACCAACAAAGATGGGGATTTAGCATGATTTAGCCATCTAAAATGGAGGGATACAATGGGATGTGGGTATATATCCCGACACAATTGTCCAAACAGACAGCGACAGTTCAACAATCAAGAAGCCCAAGACTCTCAATCTGTAGGTTTTGCGTATTGATCCTTCAAGCTATGTGGTGCACAACATTTGTCACTTTCCATCCCCATCTGAGACGATTAAGTCAAATGGTCAAATTCTGTAACCAATCTTGTTGTAAGCAGGTGATGGTCTTCGTATTTTTGTTTGTCCAGTACAGCATGTCATAGGTATGCTGCACCGTGTCTTTGCCGTGTATCTATGTACACTTTTGATATTTTCAAGATCCAAGAAATACCCAATCCATTCTGGCTGGTGATTTCAATTACTGATTTGTTCAACATGTATCAACACCCTGTTTGGCACCGTTGTCACCATGATTATAAATATACATATATATATATATATATTAACATACAGTTTATATATAATAATATATACCAAATGATCCAATGTATACATATTCTTGCAAACATGATCATCTCAAGTTGTCTTGTACATGTTCCCAAATAGTCCCTTTCCCGAATATTCAATACCCCTCTAGACACCCTAGTTTAGTATTCATTGGGCCCTGATTGGGGGTCTTTAAAGTTAGGGGCATAGGATTATCAGAACTTCTAGTTGAATTCCCTATGAATTACACCAACTATTGCCATAATCAACCAATTTTGGAGGGATGTATGATAGATTTCTATGTGTAAAAACACACACACACATATATATATATATATACACACCCAAAAATTATCAAAAAACTATATCTCCAGATTTTAGGATTGGCTCAGCCCATTTTCTTCCCAGGTGCGAGGCCCTGTGCCACGGCCAGCAGATGGATGTGGTGGCTCTGGGTGCTGCGCTGGGTGCGAGGCAAGGCCATTGGAGGCGGTGCCAAGGCTTGGATCTGCCTGGATGGGTGGTGCATTCCAGCTGGGTCTGGAGCTTTTAATGGGAAAATGATAGAAAATCATAGGAAAATATGGGAAAATCTTCTGTAAATGGAGCTTTTTATGGGAAAATCATATGAAAATATGGGAAAATCTTCTGTAAATGGAGTTTGTTATGGGAAAGTCATAGGAACGTATTGCGCAAATCCTCTGTAAATATGGAGCTTTCTAGCTGGAAGATTCATAGGAAAAGATTGGAAAAAACACTATGAATGGAGATTTCTAGCTGGAAAGGATTGGGTGGCTAGGGACGAAAAATTGCTTTAGGCCCCAGAAAAGGAAGGATTTTGCCCCACATTATGGCTGTCAAAATGGTAGATCGCCCAAGAACTATATTCTTATCTGGGGGAGTGGTATGACACGATGATAAACCATCGAATTTTGGAGACCTCTATTCTCAGACAATGCCAAATGGAATGGCCATTGTTGAGGAATATAAACCTTCCCAACCCCAATTTTGGGGTTGTGGTTCAATGGCTGTGGGTATTTTTTAGTTTATGATGCGCACTGGTCAAAGGTGGCTGTCTGGCCAACCCCAACCGCAGCATATTTCAGCCCGCCATTGCCATATCTTCCAAGCAAGGTGAAAAAATTGCATTGGCATTCCACCTTCAAACTTTAGGTGCCTACACTTTGGCAATCCAAGCTGGAAACAAGTAATCCCATATGAAAGTACCTTCAAACGATATATACATATTTCCCAGCCTCTCATATTTGAGTATCCGGATGTGCATCCCAGCCGCTGAGTGGGTAATTGTTGCATGTGAAATAGGCCAATACCATGTGGATATACATGGGCGATATTCAATTTAGATGATTCGATTAAAAAGCCCCAAGCAGATAGAACAAGGATGTACGCTATTTTAGAAACGGATTTCACTCTTCTGCATCTTTGCGAGGGTTGCTATGTATATGTACATCATAATCATATAATATATTATAATATCATATATATATATACATACACGCTTTGGCTATTTAACATAGCCATGGAAAATCACCAAATCATCGGGAAATCACCATTGAGATGATCTATTTCTATGGGCCATCTGGGGCCGTTGCGAAAGGACTGTTGACCTCTGCCATCCAGAAGTCCATGCGTTCCAACGTGTCCCGGCAACGAGAATTGGATGGGTCAAGTTAGCCTCTGGTAAACTCACATAACGAACTGGAAAATCACCATTTTTCATGGGAAAATCAACGAACTAAATGGTCATGTTCAATAGCTATGTTAAATTGCAGGAGGGTATACAATATCAGTAGATCCAGTAGACATATAAACAGATGATCAGCAAATTGGTACACATGTAGAACATATATTACATATCACCAACAGATGGCATCCATTTATACATAAACTAGTAGACAATAGAAGACATATAGATAGTTGCCAACCAATTTTGATCCGCGGTCTTCTATGTCCATTTTGACAGGGAATGACACGGATATAGCCTAACAAAAAGATCAAGAAACACATCAAAGGTTTCAGTCCATCTTGTTCTGTGAAAATTCCTATTTTCATTCGCAAAAAACTTCCAAACCTTGGGCGAGGTAATCGTCTTGAGCTCCGCCATCTCGGGCTGTGAGAAGGTGGGGTGGCTCTCGTCGCCGGGGGATAAAGCTGGCAGTGGCAAACTACCCTCTGGTAATTTAACATTATGGAAAACCAGCAATTTTCATAGGTAAATAACATGAAATAACCATTAATCTACAAACGGGTCATTTTCTTTGGCTATGTTACATAGCCACAGGGTAACTGGAAAACATGGTGGTTTTAAGTTACAGGAATTAACCCCACCATTGTTTCGGCAGGGTATCTCTTTGAGATGGCATCCGTGTCGTCGTTTCTTTTTGACCCGCATTTACTCATGAACCATAGATGATATACCCATAACAAAATGACACCTCCCAATGCCATCTTTGATTACCAGAAAGTAACCACTCTCAACACGAACCTGTTGAGGGGTGAGCTTGACCGCGACATTCGCTCGTGACTTGGAAGGGACAAACATTTGTAGATTGTTTCAATGTGGGTTTGCTCCAATATGGGATTTAGGGACACCTGTGAACATTTTTTTTGTAATAGGGAAAATCACCTGATAAAGCATCAATTTTTAGGGTACCCCATGTTCACACACAAACCTGGTCACATGCAACCATCAAAACAACCAACAGAAAGTCGGTCGAGCACCCCCTTTGTGAGCCATGGTTGCCACTCACTATCCGTTTATCCAGTTTTTTCCCGCTGGAAAACAAGGTTTCATGGTCTCCAATGGATTGGAATCCTTTTTTCTATTAAATGCCCATGAATTGGGTTTTTCCATGGTTTTGGCAAGTTTTCTCGCGCGTTTCTTGCTGCAGGGTTTTGAATGGCAAGGCGCTCTCCATTTGTCTTCGCTGATGCAGGCGCCTTTGCCGAAGACTGGGTAAGTTGACGAACACAAGGAATTCATAAACAAAAAACTGTTTTCATCAGCCAATGTGGGGGTTGACCTGCAAAATTAGAAGGTTCAACCATTTAATCAGCAACAAAAATTGGGTTTGGCAGTTTAACATGTTTTTTCCATTTTTTTCCCATGTCTAATTTGCAAAATATAATGGTTGTCCAACTCAGGGCAGCACTACGGCCTTTCCCATGATGGTTGTTGCTTAGTGCTGAACATGACCAAGGAGTTGTGACTGGATACCCCATGGTTGGCTGCTTCCAGCATCCCCATTGAAAGGGTAGCTGTACCATCTCCGCAGGTGGCCATTGATTAGCGGGCAGATGTCATACAGGTAGATAGCCATCCTGCAGTACACGGACAATCAGATGGAACCTGGATTGTTTTTTTCAATCATGAAATTCCCGGGATGCCGTTCTATCCATCTCAGGGTGATGACATGTGAATATGTATGTATATATATATATAGAGTACATGTATATCCTGTAGACTTCAGTGACAACAAGACAAAATGAGATAGATGTTCATTTTAATAATGTGATAGAGTCCACAAATAAACATCCGCCGCTTGCCATATAAAGTTTACCATCTGGGGAAGGTCAGAAGCGGCCAGGTGCTGCTTTTGAGACCCAATGCCTTTAGCGTGAGTGCCACCTTGACTGCCGCTGGGCGTTTTGTCGGCTAAAAACTCGAAAACTTGGTGGATGGTTTGGGAGAGGAATGCCATACCCTCTGGTAATCAAACCTGGCTGGCTGGAAAATCACCTATAAATGGAGGTTTATAGCTAAGAATATCATCGAACTACATGGTGGATTTTCCATTGCCACATTTGATTACCGGAGGGTGAGATGATTTGAATGGGATATCATGGAATATACCGGAATGTCAAGGATCCAATGGGATACAATGGCAATCAATGGCATATTATCGTACATATTGGGATGATGCCACCAAGAGTTGTTGTTCTTGTTGCCTTTTTTTTGCGCCAGATGCTTGGCGTGATTTTTGGTGCAGACGGTGTGGGATAAAAGATAAGTAGTCCAATGAGAACAAGATATGTCGATTCAGGTTTCAGAATGACCCATTCAAAATGTAAGATATACTGAATGACTTAATGCCTATTGCACAAGCTAGGGCTAGGGCTTATTACAGCAGTATACAGCAGTTTTGTAGGGTTCAGAAACTCGAAACTCCTAGAGTCGGTTTTGGGGCCTCTTAGGTTCCAAATTCGCTCAATATGTTCTTCTGGAATATGTTTATCTCTGTGATATATGTGATTTTCTTTTATTAGGGTCCCCAATTCCTGGCTCCCTGTCCCTTCCAATTTGTGGCAATATGTTAAATGGATTTTAATAAGGGATTTAATCAATTTTGAAATCATGTTTTTAGTTTTTGTATATTTTTTACTAATTATTAAGGTTTGGGTTTTGATTATTAGGGGCACCTGGACCATAATCCACAATAAAAAACCTAATACTAAGAATAGATCGCCGTGTTTATTATTTTGGGGAGGGGGGGTGTTTTAGTAATAGGGGGTAGAGATTACATCCATGGATCCAGTTTGGGGCTTCCAGGGTCCCACCAACAGTTCATAGCTGAACGTATCCTAAGGCACTAGAGAAGTGCCATTACTGGAGTCGAGCGCTGCACTTGCTGGAGGGTGACGGGTGGCTGAGGCCCAGATTTCGTTGGGAAGATGGATGCTGAGTTTCATGGGTTGGAAGTTTGAGAAAAGATCAATGGGAAGGCTTCGCATGTGTTTGTGTTGGTTGAAGATGTTTGAAGTTGATTCATGCAAAACAACAATAATTTGAAAAAACTTGAGATTGCTTGAGAAATCCTCTTGCCAACTACAGATGAACCTGCACTTGATTTGGAATCCCATCTGGGACACCATCAATGGATGTGCCGAAGGTGATTTCATGTGAGTTGAATTGTCTATGTCTTCATTGATTAGTCTGTAGCACTTGGGGAACGTGCTTTTTTGGTTGAGGATCTCATAAGCAAGTCCAAGTACTAACCCAGAATAGGCCTTCCTTTCCTTTGAGGTGTGTTTTCTCACCTGGCCGCTTGAGGCCAACGAACCGAGTAAGTCTCTCGGCGAGCCAGGCGTCACGGTGAGGAATCTAAAACGTGGTGGGAAGCACGTTGAATTGGTCAACATTTCTTGAAGGAAACAGTAGATCTCAGTAGATCAAATATGTGTATATAACTATATATAATTATACAACTATACTTATACTTATATATACATATACAATTATATGTATATATATATATATATGATATGGTATTGGAATGTATGGGTTTCAATCTTCAGCGGGGCATTGGAGGGAGGGCAAAGTCCACGGGAGTCTGACCTAAAGAATTGTTACAGTGAATACTCAGATGATTCTTGAAGTCAGCAAATGATTATGATTCGTACTGGTGATGTAGCCCATTCTATCCTACTTCCAAGGCCAGTTTTTTCAACGTAGTAAGCCATGTACAGGTTTGGGTATCTCATGGACTACCCGTTTGAAAGCTTTTAAGATTCCATCCCCGTCACCTAAACAAAATAATATTCATGGGTTAATTTGGAAATTGGATAAGCCCCAAGATGCCCGCTGAATGGGGAAAATGATGATCAACCACAAGATTTGGCGGTACCGAATTCTCAGATACACCTCACATTTTTTCCCAATTCAGACCAAAAACTGGAAGATCCTTTCCAAACTTCAACCATCAAAGCTCGTCCCAGGAATCAACCCCCCAAGGCCAAGCACACCAGCAGATGGTCCCAGGTTTGAACGCAGCGATGAGTGCTTGTGAAAAAGCCTCCAAGTGGCTCCAAACATTGCAGCTGCTGGAGGTGCCATCAGGGGGTGCTGTTTTTTTGGATCTCTATGTCACAGCCACGGAAGCACAGTGGTTGATACATCAATATAGTGTACATGAATAGAAGTGAATGGTGAAGGTCAAGAATCTTGCAATTTTTGTAGATACCTTACAATTCGGGCGGAGCATCCCCCCCAAAAAGTGGTGAACGTTTCAGGGTTGTGAAATGCACTAATTCGATCTAATTCGTGGATCTTCGTTGAAGCTTGAGTTGGTGGTTTTGAATCTTTTGGAAGATACCCGATTTGGAAGTTTGAACCTGGGAAGTGACACATTAAATATGTTGAACTCATGTTGAGTTGTACTGGCTTTGGGATAGGGGGTATATGTTGTTTATATCAAAAGATCAGGACACACACACACACAAATTTCTGGGGGGCCCACTTGAAGGATCATCCCACTTCCACACTGGTTAATGACCCTGGCTAGTTGCTCCCTAATTCGTGGGGTTCTCCCTATGGATGGGTGAACTAATTGTATAACTATGGTTACTTTCCCGCAATTGAGGGACAATCTACGGAAACACGGTAACACGTTTCTTTGGCTAACAAAAAAACAATGCTTTCCTGGAGTTTGTCCCTTAAATCAATCCATTGATACGACCAAGTTGCCAGCTGAAGGGGGTTCCAGTATATATATATATATACATATATATATATACATATATATATATACCCATATGTATACATATACAATATATCTGTATAATGTATACTGTATACATGATACATATAATTACATTTACATTGATATATATATATATATATATGTGGAGATAGATTGATACTGACAAGGAACTAGTGGAGTCCAATGCGAATAGATCAGTCAAAGTGGGATGATTCACTCAGCTTTTGCCAAGTTGTTCGCTTAGGCGCCAAATTCTTCACCAGATGTCCTGGCATTGAGTGCCACACTGAGCGCGCTAGCTCAAGGAGAGGAAGTGCTTCCAAGGGGAAAAAGATCCATGCCCAAAGTCTTTGCACGACTCAGCAATGCTGAGGCCAGAAGTATGTACTGTACATACATTATATACATATATACAGATAATAATACCACCAAATGAATGTATATATATATATAATATAGATATACACTGTATTTAATCATATACTATACATGTACACATCTATAGTTGTTAGATGTTGTTGGCCTGGAGCTTTATTCAACGCCCCCAGACTCCCAGAAGTTCCAGGAGCTCAATGGCGAGAAGCCCTGGACATGCTACGAAGCTTCGAGTCCTGGCAGGCTGGGAGCCATGAGCTTTGGGAAACAGAATAGGGCGACCATGTCGGTTTGGATTCCATTAACATCCATGAACATCTATGGACTATGATAGAGAAGACCGTGCGCGGTCCATGTGAACTTGTTCAAATGATGATTTTCTCCTCAGCACATTGCCATGTAAAGGTGTTCATTACATATTCCTCTGCAAGACACAGTAGATGCGCCTATTGGTGCTAATGATATGTGGATTTCGGTTGGGAATAAATGTCAAGTCCATCGAAATGGTCCTCAAAGAAAGCCAAGCACCCCGCAAGCAGGAAAGCGATAATTGAACTGACGCTATCTCCATTTGGGGCTTGTCCAAAAAGTAAAGAACCTCAGAATCCATTTGTTTCTTCAGGTGTTTTCCCATGCTAAATGTCAATTTTGGGGGATTCCGGGATACCCTATTTCAACACAAAGCCATATCCATTATTCAATTGTTTACATCACTGTTGATATTGTTTTGAAAAATGATTCTTATTCACAATTTTGGCTGGTTGAGGGGTGCCAAAAGATCTGCCTTGGGAGATAGATGTGTCTAAAATCAGGGCAGCGCCAACTCTAAAGATTCATCATCATACATGTATACAAGTATATTGGGGTATCCCAATTGTGTTAAGGACAAACCAAAATTGACCTTCCTAATAAGATACTGTCCATCAATGGAGTTGTCTGAAAATAGTGTACCACACATTTGATGGTTATATAATCATCATTTTCCGTCTTGGAATTTTCACTAAGGGGGTACACCCCATGTTCAGCCACACCCAAATATCATTTGTGTTGTTCATATATCGCATGAAGCCGTCATTACATCCCTGTTCTTGGTCCTCCATTGATAGGACGTTCGCTCGGCCTCTTTTGCTCAAACTAGCACGACTGATTTTCAGATGAGCGCTCCTTGCGTCCAGTGTGGGCGTTGGAAACAGGAGCGCGACCGAGNACGTTCGCTCGGCCTCTTTTGCTCAAACTAGCACGACTGATTTTCAGATGAGCGCTCCTTGCGTCCAGTGTGGGCGTTGGAAACAGGAGCGCGACCGAGTCTGCCAATTGTGCAGACTGTGCTTGTCCATCAGGCACTTAGGGAAAAATTCCTCCTTCTCTCAGGAGGATTTTGATTGGACAGTGGATCAACTGTCTGTTGTGCTTGGGACCTTGAGTTCTAGGCTTCTCATTGGGCCTCCTACCGCTCCAGGAGGCTCTTCTGCTGTGTCTTCTCCTCGGGTTAAGGAGGAGACACGTGCTGAATCTTCAAGGGAGAGATCAAGAAGGACTAAGGAGAGGGAACCATCGAGATCGGATCGACGTGACAGGGTTGACAAATCCCCTGCGGTTCCCCCTCCTCCGAGACCTCCTCACCACCATCACAGGAGGTCGGAGTCTCCTGAGACCAGGGACAGGTCTAGGAGAAGAAGACGGGAAGGGGATCCAAGTGAGACCCCTCGGACTCGAGTGAGTAGTAGGTCTCCTGAGAGAAAAGATTCTACTAGGAGGCGACGTAAAGAAGAAGAGAAACCTAGCCCTTTGAAGGCTAAGGAGTGGAAACCTGAACTCCGTAAAGTCGCTCCTAAAGTGGAGGCCCGAGAACCTTCTCCGCCTGCGGGGAGTCCGGCCTCTGCTTCTAGGCCCACTACTCCTCCTAGAGGTTCTACTAACCTTGTGCCTCGAGCAGGAGGAGAACACTCAGAGCCCTATCCTCCTCAATCTGATCATCAGGAGGGTTGGGAAGATCCCTACTTCTACGGAGACTGGCAAGATTATTATTATTGCGGGAATTATTGGGATTGGCCATATTATCAGTCTGGCGGATACCCTCCTACCTGGTCAGGAGGGTCTAAGGGCAATAAAGGAAAGGGCTCCTATCATTGGGTTCCTAAAGGAAAAGGGAAAACTGAGCAAGGAGGAGGTGGAAAGAAAAAGAAGGTCAACAAGGGCCTCAAGCGGCCTATTTGGTGGGAGAACTACCGCCAGGGGACTCAGGCTCCGTCCAAAGGAAAGAAGGGCGGAAAGGGTAAACCTGAGGCCCCAGAGCCAACCACACCCGCTGCTGAAACTCCTGCACCTGTTGCCAATCCGCCGCCGGACTCTACAGCTCCTGCAGAAGGAGCGGTACGAGAGGACGGTCCCACTGCTGACGCCGCTCTAGCGGAGCGATCTCGAAATTGGGCTGATGCCACCGAAGATGCTGCATAGACCCGCCGCGGCCATTCCTAAGGCTAAAGCTAAAGGAAAGGCCAGGGCCAAGGCAAGAGCCAAGGTAAGGGTTAGGCTAGGAAGGCCCAGGTTGCCCACTCCCGCAGCTGAGCCTGAGTGGACAAAAATAACAGAAGAACAAGATTTGAAATGGAATGTATCTGAGAAGATAATTGCTAAGGTCTGGTATGGGGGAGAGGAAGGTTTGAGTCACCTTTTAACTTTTGAAGACACAAAAGATTCAGAAGGCAGGTGGCTAGGAGTACAAGTGTTGGGGACTCCTATACATCAACTGAGGACGTGGGTGCTGACGCAGCCCACTCCTTCCCCCAAGGTCTATTTCTGTCAGTCCCCTGTACCGCCTGAAAGGAGGTTCAGCTCACCTGGACTTGGCTACCTCCTAGAATTTAAGAAAGCTTCGACTGAGGATCAGTCTCCCTGGCTGAATAATTGCCTGGATCAACAAGGACCTGGCGAAGTGGGAGGCACCGCAGAACTTGAGAGAGCAGCGAATAAGTTGGGTTTTCCCCAAGGAGGGAATGAGCAGTTTCCACCTGTACCCCCTCCTCGTGTCCCTCCTCGATCACCTTCCAGAGGAAGGTCAAGGGATAAGAAAAAGCATAAGAAAAAGGAGGGAAAGATCTCGGGGAGGGCCAAAGTAAAGAAGATGGTTGATCGTGCTCGGTGGTCCGCAGTTGGGACCCCATTGGATCCGGAGTATAGGAAGCCTATTAAGCTGAAGCTAAAGAAAAGAAGAAGGGCTTCCAGCTCAGGGACCAGTGCTTCAGCCTCCAGTACTGGATCCTCTTCTGAGGGCGGTATTGGGGAAGAGCACAAGCTCCGGAGCCTTGCCAAGAAGTTGCCTGGGTACTTGGCACGAACAGCTGCGAAGGAGGCCAAAAAGGTCTTAGCAGAGACCGTAGGGGAAGATCCGGCCTCCTATAGGGTCTTCCATAGGTATTTCAGGCAGATTGTCATGCCACGAGGAGGTCCAAAACCCATTCAAAGGGAACTCCTTACTCTCTCTGTGGTGATGGATTCTCTGCTAGAAGGAAATATTCTTCACTCCCTGGACATCATTTCCCAAAGAATGAAGTCCTTGGAGTTGTTACAGCAGGGATCAGAAAGTGCCCTCGCTTCGCAGGTTGAGTTGATTCCAAGGGAGATGCTGGGATTAACCGGAGACAGCGAAGCCAGGTTTGCCTACAAGGAGTTTAGTGGCGAATCAAAATTGGCCCGTCAGTTGCGGGGGCAGCCTCCTGTTCCCTCCAAGGGAAACTGGAAAGGGGGGAAGAGCGATCAGCCATGGACCCCTAAAGGAGGAAAGANAATTGGCCCGTCAGTTGCGGGGGCAGCCTCCTGTTCCCTCCAAGGGAAACTGGAAAGGGGGGAAGAGCGATCAGCCATGGACCCCTAAAGGAGGAAAGAGAGGAGGTGATCATAAAAGACAAGCGGTTTCATCCCCAAGTTACAATTGTTTAATAGAGGTGGGATTTTCCACAAAGTAATTTTTAATTGTAATCTAAATGTTTTTCAGGGCCTGAAAGATTTTTAATTCCTTGGTGTTGGTTTGTAATTGAACCTTCCCAATGACTTTTCACCTTTTTTTCAATAATTTCACCACACAAGGAGAGTGGGAAATTAGGCTGGCTCCACCTCCTGGGACAAGATATCTGTCATCTCAGGAAGATGGCGGTTGAACTGATGTCACGACGCCCAGAGGCTGGAATTGGGTTCTTTAGTTGCTAGTTTTCTGCTTGGCAATTGCTGACCTAATGGCTCTGGTAATACTGTTGTCTATTATTTTAACCTTCCAGGTTGTGGGTAAAGAGGGTTACTCCCCCCCTCCTTGCGGATTCTTCGCGGACAGGAGGCAACCTTCTTTTTCTGCTCTACTTGCGCAATGAGAGAGGGCCTAGGCAACTCACCCTCGAGTCGCATTGGATCAAAAATTGGGNCTTCGCGGACAGGAGGCAACCTTCTTTTTCTGCTCTACTTGCGCAATGAGAGAGGGCCTAGGCAACTCACCCTCGAGTCGCATTGGATCAAAAATTGGGCACGGCCGCCTTGGTTTGCTGGGGGTAGAGCCATGTTTAAGGGGGAGTGTAAGTGAGTAATGCAGTTTCTTACCCAAAATTTTTGCTGACAAACGGTACCAGTCATTAGTTCGTGAGCAGGTGTAGTGCTACTTACTGAGATTGTACCTGCGTTAATCCTCTTCTTTGGTTCAGGCCTTCCGTGTGTGCTCCTGGTCATGGTATCGCAGCGTCATGGGTCGCCGAATTGTCGATGGTGGAAATCAGCAGAAACGAATTCAAAGGAGAAAGACCCTGGGATCTCTGCGATCTCTTGTCATTAGGCCTTCTACAATCGTCCGTTATGAAAGGGCCTTTCAACTGTTCCTGGCCTTTCTCCTGTCTCAAAAGGTGCGCTTGGCGCAAAACCTGCTTCTGTTAGATGAGCAAGTCCAATGCTATTTAGAGAATCTTTGGCAGGATGGAGAGTCTTTGAGTTTAGCTGGTGATACCCTGTCCTCCTTACAGCATTTTCAGCCTTCGTGTAAACGCCACCTCCCAGGGTCATGGAAACTCTTAAAAACCTGGCAGGTGCACGAGCTTCCCTCCAGAGCGCCCCCATTTACGTGGCAAACGCTCCTGGTATTCTTGGGTAAGCTCCATTCCATTTCCCCTGTAGCCGCCCTAGGAGTCCATTTGGGCTTTAGAGCCCTCTTGCGTACAGGGGAGCTCTTAGCTTTGGAAAGTAAAGACATTGTCATTGGACCCCAGGGATACAATGCAGTTCTCCATTTGGGATTGACAAAGACAGGTGTGCATAATCCTGCGGCTGGTTCTGTAACATTGACTGATGTCCAGCTCGTGCAACGCTTGGCTCAGTGGAAATCTACTTTGCAATATAGTACACCTATCATTCCTTGGTCTGGACCAAAATTTCGAAGTATTTTTCAGCAATGTTGTGCTGATTGCAAGTTATCCTCCTTCAACTACAAACCATACAGTTTGCGACGAGGAGGAGCCACTGATTTATGGATTTCTTCTCAAAATTACAGCTTGGTAGCGCATATGGGAAGATGGACCAGTGAGAAAACTCTTCGTATTTATGTACAGGAAAGCATTGCGATGCTCACTTCATTTCATTTCAGGCCATCTCCGCAACAGCGTCAATGGCAATTGTATTATATGGACGTCAGTCGTGTTGAGCATTCACTGACGCGAAAGAGTAGGGGACGTGGAAGGAGATAGAATATTCTCCCCACAGCCTCTATTCTTTTTCGAATTCGACTTCTAAGATCATTAAATTGAATTTCTTTGCTATGCTTGAGCGAAAGAGGCTGATTTGGGAGTTCTTGTTATGTTTTTTGCTACCAAATTGTCCTGCACAGCTAAAAAGAGTGGAGCGATGCAGTCCTTGTTCTTGGTCCTCCATTGATAGGACGTTCGCTCGGCCTCTTTTGCTCAAACTAGCACGACTGATTTTCACCCACCTCTCCCTCCCGGAAGGAGATAGAATAT
>BGPT01001615.1:16811-51754 GCA_003297045.1 Symbiodinium sp. clade C Y103 | reverse complement strand
CCCACTGGTGTTTCGATTCTTTAGATACCCTTGCCTGGTGTCACTACCCTGGTCTCTAAAGAATCCAGACACCCGGGTCAGAGACCGAATTCAAAGGGGTTCGTATAGGCTAGGGAATAGTAAGGGAAATCATCCCTGAACAGCATAATGTCAAGGTCAGGTTGGTGAATAATGATATAAGTTATCCAGAATCCATGTGAAAATCCCATCATATCCCCAAAACATAATTCCGTTTAATATCCTCATGATAGCCCGATTATATCCCAATAAATCTGCAGATTACCATCTGGTTATTTAACATAGCCATGGAAAATCCCCGCACTAAATGGAGGTTTCTAGCTGGGAAAATCATCCAAAATTCGCCAGCTCTTCCATGGCTATGTTAGTCATAACCAGAGGGATCCAGAGGGTATATAGCCATTTTTAATGGGAAAATCCACTATAAATTGCCATTTTCACTAGCTATGTTAGTTTACCAGAGGGTATGTCTTCCAACCATCAGGGGGATCTCAAGGGCCCCATCTGCCCCATTTTTGCTCTCAGCGGATCCGTGGGACGAGCCGAGCCGCAGGCAGCGAAAAAGCTGCGCGGGGGAAAATCATAGGAACGTAATGGATCATATGGAGGTTTCCTAAAATAGGGATACCCCTAAATCATCCATTTTAATAGGGTTTTCCCTTATAAACCATCCATTTTTGGGTACCTCCATTTATGGAAACCTCCATATGGGAAAAGACATGAAAAGACACGAAAAATCGAGGTTATCCCATCTTATCCCAAGTTATTCATAGTTATTCCCCATGGTCAGACACACACAATCTAGAGAAATGATGATAAATAAGGTAGATGAAGAATTACACACGAAATTTATCGGAATTTCATGTGTGAATTGTAAAACACATATGATCTTTCTGATTTCAATATTGCCACCCAAGATTTTGATATCGAACTGCTTGTGAGCTTGGCTGTCTTTCTTGAGGGATCCAACTTTGACAGCTCCCCAGAGTCAAGGCCCTTCCCCACATATGAAAGTCCCCCCGAATCGAAAACCTGGCTTAGTATCGGATCCTACTAATTTTTGGTCCCTTATTTGGTGTGTTTGATGTTGGGGGGATGGGATTATGGAGTTGTTTTTCAGCTCCGAAAAATGGTGAATGCCAATCTGCCGGACCACGGGCAGATTTGTTCTTCTTTATGTGTTGGAACGATGCTTTGGGGCGGGCTGAAAACACCAATTGGCTCAAGTTAAACAGGACTTAGTAAACCCCCAGTTCCTCAGTTGATTGGTCACAAAAATAGCGACTTGATGCACACATCTTAATCACCCAGCCAATCAACGAAAACAGGTTGTGGAAGAAGTCAAGCACTATTTCAATATGAAGAATTAGTAGCAGCAGCTGGTAATAAAAAAAGCCAGTGGTCGCAACAGACCCGATAAAAATGAATCAGTATCATGAGACTAGAACACCAGTATCGTCACTACCAGTATCGTCATCACCAGTATCAATTTTCCCTTCCTGTATGATACAATTTCGCACAGCGTGCGATCCAGCAGTCAGTGGGTCAGATGCAACAAGATCAGCAGGCTGGGAGGCCTATCGATCTAGTGGCTTCACACCTGCTCTCTTCCACCGCCTCCAGTGGCGCAAGAAATCACCACTGGAATCAATCTGAGTCCAGCGGAGCAATTCCTGGTGAATCTGTTGGTGAAGAACAATGCCAGTCTCGCAGGAGATGTAAATGGCGGGTACTCCCGCAAAAACATCAATGCGCTAACCTCGTGATTGGACCCTTGTTTGGTATGCCGTATGCATCTGGTTCATCATCACAAACAACTGCTTTCCGGTTTGCCAGACCTTCTACAAGCAGCAAGGATCGCCGCGTAAGCGGGGGTTTTCATCCTTGCGATGATCACGTTTGAAGGTAGTATCACACAGGAGGGTGCCTCAAGTGAGCAAAATACCCTTATCCGTATACCGTATCCCATCCGATAAGACTGGTTGATTCATAGGTATATCTACAACAACCCCCTCAAGCAACCTATCGTATTTCGAATGGCCCAAGCATCATTGCAGCCTGTAGCCCCAAGATATCCCTATGATATCGCCATCATATTCGCATTTTCCCTAGTTAAGATTACGTAGATCATATATCAACCATGTATGAACCATATATTAAGTTTTAATATGTTTTAATAATAACATATTCTAGCTATATATATAGATATATTTCTATATAAGTATAAACTACATCCAAAGCATATATATATATATATAACGCATATTCCACGACGTGTTTGAACCGTGGGCCTAAAAGTCCTTCGGGAGGTGTCAAGACCAAGCAGCCATGGCGATGAAGTACTTGGGAGCCTATATGATGGCAGGGAAGCCCAGCTGGTATTGCGCTGCTCAGAAGAGATGCCGGGGGCCAGAGCTTGAGGCGTGAGGCAGCATCTCGAAAGTCCCCAGGTAAATTTTAAATGCATTTGCTTGAACTTGAAAAATACATCCGCATGGACACCCAAACACAAGGCAACCATGAAACAAATATCAGGGAGAAAACCAGCATCCAGCCACACATTCTTTTTGTGGCTGCAAGTAGATGCATCCACATGTGTTAGTAATACCAAAAACCACTGCGTTTCGAAATAGCGTGTTGCAACCATACGTTGCGCGTGCTGCGTGTTGAAGCTGCTAAGGCCCTGAAACAAATTGGGCTATCTACCAGTGACATGGGTCAAGTTGTAACACAGTTAAAAAATGTTATAACTGGGAGGAAGGTCGATCAGTCTGGTGTAGGTACAATGCTATTAGCTACAAAAGATGTTGATGTTGGTAGAATTCAATGCCTGCAATAGTTGTGCCGTGATAGTGTTGTACCCATCATGTAAGTACCCAACATGCAACAGGGTATTGCAAACAAACATGTTCTTGGTGACAAGTATCCATAACTATAACCATCATAACCGCACTCAACCAGCTTATCGTTGGGCTTGTTTGACTGTTTCATACTGTGCGGGCCAACTACTTTGCACCACATCATATTGTTCTTAACTGTTTGCCCCTTTGAGCGCCCTTGAAATCGACATCCAGAGCATCAACATCACGAGGTCTTCCAGCATTGAACATCATTTTTCATTGAAAATTGCCATTTTGTTGGCTTCCAGGTTTCTATTGCATTTACGACATGAGACAACCCCCCGGTACTGCTATGTTCAACCATTACTTTTAAACCTTCAATCTGCCTGCAAGCTCGCTGGGTCAGGCAAAAAGCGGACATCGTACAATTTCGCACCAGAATGGGCAAGATTATGCAAGATTTCACAATAAGGATGCCTCATGTCCACTTCAAAAGCAAGTTGTATGCATTCATAATTCCTGGCCGAAGATGGTGGACGTCTTTATTGCAATTCTTTTCCGTCCCCAATTGGGAAGCCGCCAATCTTAGATTTTCCAATTGTACATAGTCAGATGTTGTTTTTTTTTGTTTCATAATCATAAATGAAATATCATATCATGTATATGTATGTCGTATCCGTATATGATCTATAGACATAGTTATACATATATATATATATTGTGTATATATATATATATACACATATATATATATATTATATTATATTATTTATACATCATACATACAAATGTCAGATACATACACATGCATCATACATCTCCATATATATATATATATATCCACATGTTTTGTCAAAATTATGTTGTGTCAACATGGCCCAACCACACCACTCTTCACCGCCCCTGGTCTTAGGCCGTCTTGGGCGGCAAGGAGTCCGATGCGAGCTGTATGGTCCGTGATTTGTTTTCACGGAAATGGGGATGTACAGTACGTATCATGCCCCAACTATCCTCTAAGAATTTAATATAGCTATGGAACACAACCCATGTATAGGTCATTTACATTAGATAACCATAATTGACCTATGAACAATGGTGATTTTCCACAGCTATGTTAGATTATGGGATGGTCGACCCTCAGGATTGCCACTTATCAAAGGAAAGTAGTGTTTCAACTCGTGTTTGGCAGGGTCATTGGTAAACCTTGGACAACCTCGGTGAAGGTAGCTTGCTCTTTTGTTTGGCCATCGATGTAGAACCTGGCTGAAAAATAGCTTCTGGCTGCTATTTGCAGGGTATCCAATACGGCACTGACGAATCACTTAGATTAGCCATGTCGTGCGAAATGCACCCAAACTGTTTCTTACCTTCTTAGAAATTGTCATAAACTCAACATTGCGGCAATCACTGGATGAATCCTTTCAGAAGGTACCCTCTGGTAAACTAACATTTTGCTATGGAAAATCACCATGTTTCATGGGAAAATCCACTATTTCAATGGCCATTTTCAATAGCAAACTGTTAGTTTACCCGAGGGTACCTCCATTGGAGGGTCATAGGAACAGGGCAATCACCCGGGGCTGGACAGTTCCTCAGTACTTGCACCACACCATACACTTTGGACTCCAGCAGTTGTTTGATGATCTGTCATACCTTTAATGATATTTCATGATATTTCTATACTTAATATATAAGGTGTTCATCATATGATATAGTACAATATAAGACAACATAATATGATATAATACAATATAATACAATAGAATACAATATAATATTTTTTATAGTACAATTTAAGTTGATATAATATGATTCTATGCAATTACAATGTACTGCAATGTAATATAATGAATATAACTTATATTGTAGCTTGATATACTGAATACACCATATGACGTGTATAATATAAATATAATGTTATCTGTATGACATAGTTTAACGTAGTATTCTATATTACTATGATTAGCACATCATTATTTACTATTTTCATACGGATTATCATGATTATTATATATACATTAATCATATGTATATAAATGATATGATTCGCAATCAATATTTCCTATAATTCTATATTGAATTTAGCTCACCCTTGGTCTTGGAGGGGTCTATGCCCAACTGCAGCTTTTGGGGCGTTGAAAGTCCGCACAGTGCCGCGTTGACGAGCCCCTTTTCCCACGTGCAGACCGCGCGTGTCATCTTTCCGTGCCTTCGGCACGGGTCAATCTGTGGGTGTCTCTGGGAACCCAAAATCCTATGGCTTGATGTACCCTCCGGGAATTTAACAGTATTTAATATAGCCATGGAAGATGGTTCATTTATGGATGATTTACTTATATTTACCTATTGGAAATAGGACAGTCCCAAAGCTATGTTAAATAACCGGAGGGTAGCATCATTTTCCCCCCTGTCGAAATGGCGATTTGGGACTTCTCCTTTTTAAGACACACCAAGATTTGGGTAATGTCAACCCAACAATAGGCTGCATTAACGAACGACCCAGGTTCTTTTAATCCAGGGTTGCGAGAGCATTCCAGTAAAGAAAAAACAGCATAGTCACGGCAAAGTTCTTGGTGCATGTTCACATTGAGACAAAATTGTATGTATGTATGTATGTATGTATGTATGTATGTCTGTCTGTCTGTCTGTCTGTCTGTCTGTCTGTATGTATGTATGTATGTATGTATGTATGTATGTTATGTGTATATGTATATGTATATGTATATGTATATGTATATGTATATATGTTTGTGTATTTGCAATTTGCATGTAATTACATTCATATATGCACACACGTATACACGTATGCACATATACACATGTTTATGCTCACATACATTTTTACATAGCATTTGTACATATATATATATACACAATATACATATATGCATTCATACACACACACATGTATCCATACATGTATATAGATATCGACAAACAGATGTAGATATGTTTCCACATGCTGTACCACTAGTGTCCCACTTCCAATTTTAACCAGGCCTTGGACAGACACAGATTTAGAGAACGCTGTCACAGCACCAATGTGACGGGGAGGTGATGATTGGTAACACGGATGCAAGAAAACTCAAAGATCAGTCAATAAATGCACCTGATTTGGTTGTGCACCATCATATCAAAGGTACATCCCCATTTTGATCGACTAGACTCGTTTTAATTGTTGGGGCCAGTGTTTATTCTTCTCCAACCTTTCCTGACATTGCTTAATGAAAACGGTTGACCCGGCTTGGACATCTCGAACCTTGTTTATATCCCCACCCACGGTTGGTCAACCTCCTTGTCCCTGTCCATTGAGTGATGTTTGTTGGGGGTGACAAGACGGTCCTTTGATTCATCAAATGCTGGATTACAACCACTAGATGCGAATGGACTTGTAACCAGTGACATGTCTGGCTTGGCTATGAGTTGATTTGTAGTATAGTGTTCCGATTTGGAGCTAGCTGTGCATGCATCATTGGATGATGGAAATGTGGATCTCACACGGCCCCTCCGTGAAGTTCAGTGGTTTACAATCGAGCAATCAGCATTGATTGCATGTCATATGGGGTTGTCCTAAAGTAGGATACCCAAAGATCTTATATTTTCGAATCGGTTTCCCCATTTGAAAAAGAAGGTTTCGGTTGCAAATCCTCCATATCACAGTATTGTTTAGTTTGACATCTTATTATGAGCACATTTGTCCCCAATGTATGTTTGGTGCACAGTATCAATCAATATCAATCGTCATATGTTTTAGCAACCCCCAAATAGATAGAATTGGGAACCTGGAAAATATGGAGGAATTAGAATCTAATTCACGTCCTTCAAACACATGTCTATTTGTTGTTTTTTGGGGAACATTCGGATACCATATATTATCCTCCAATAATTTGACATAGCTATGGAACATTACTATGTCTAATAGGAAAATCATCAAACTAAATCGGCAGTCAATGGCATAGCTGTGTATATAACAAATGACCAGAGGGTAACCATCAACTTCCCATTTTCCCATGTAGTAGTCCATATAATCCTATTATACCCTATATATTTTCCTATAAGATTCCATAGATTCCCTCCTAATGACCAGAGGGTATCATGCTAACTGCTGAGGTGAAGCCATGATGTTTATGACACTTTTCACCGCCCTTGCGGCGGTCTTCATGTACTACCTGCAGCCTTTGTTCTTTCCAGGGGAGCCCACCAGTGGCTTCAAGGTTCACTGGGAAAGTCAAAGCCACCCCGACCCCTGTTGATGATTCGTTGGGGGCTGCTATCCAACATATTTGGGGATTGTCATCATCCATGAACTGGGAATACTACTCACCAACAAGTCGGTGAGTTCAAACAGTTGAAGCGTTTAGTATCGTTTAGTCAAGTGTTTTCGGATGGTCTTGGAATGGCGTTGAGAATGTTCCTTTTGACAAGAGTTTAAAGAAAACACCTTCGTTTGAAAGCAACCTTGAGTTTCAATTGCAGAATCTCGGTTGGGCCATACTGAAATCCCAACGAGCCTAACATCAGTGTGCATATACCAAGCCAGAAAGGTCTAAAAAAGTCAGAGATCCGCAGATGAAACTCTTGCAGTTTTCAGCCTGGTGAGAAGTCGTTCTTGACATGTTCTTTAGCCTTTGCGAGGATGTGAGAATGATAGATGGAATGAACTGGTTTCCATGTTCCACAGATGAAGTGATTCCTTGGTCAACCTCCACCTTTTTCTGTTTTTTTTTTTCCGCGACAGGTGCTACAGCCAGATGATGCACCAGTTTTGATGGAGTACTTGAAGAAGTTGCTTGGAACTTCCATGGCCCGTTCAGTGTTCAGAATTCGTGCTGCTGTTTGTTGTGCCATATTGGCTCTGCTACCCAGGAGGACCATAGCAAAATCTCGGGTTCAAGTGGGAGGGCAACATCCAATACAGGGTGCGTTGGCCATATTCACTCGTACCACGTTCAGGGGATGCCTCAATGATAAAAGTCACTGTTGAGCCAGGCTGCTCAAATGCAAGGTTGATCTTGTTGGTCCAGGCGTAAAACAAACTGAGAAGGTCAAGAAAAAATTGTTCATAGATTTCAGATAGAACAATTTAAAGCCTCAAAGAGGTGTATCTCTGAACCTTGGAGATTTGTTTACCAACACATTTAAAGACATCCAAGTCTGCAGTGTGCAAGTCATCCAAGGTACGAGAAGGATCTGGGAGAGGATTTCTTGGCGTACAGGCCATGGTGGGCCATGGTGGATTGGGTGAGACCATGTGAAACTCCGCTTGACCTGGGATGACCATCCTTGGTTTCCCAACTGGAGAGGCTGATTGCTGAACCCGCAAAGAGAAGTGGTTTTTCCGGATGTAGAAACGGAGTCATGAAGTAAGAGAATAGTGAATAGATCACCACATCATACCACATCTCTATGTAATGTTTGCAATTTTTATCAATTTTTCCTTGGTTTTCACTTTCAATTTCCCCTTGGTCAAGTCGGCGTACCGACTGGGTGTGTGTTGCGTGGGCACCAAAAAAGGGCTCGGAATTGACGTCCCTGGGGCTCCAGGAATCACTGCTTACGGGTGATGTCTTTTACCAGCTATTTTCTTGGCAAGGAGCCTGACTCAGGCGGGAGAAGACTCGTTGGATGAGAGATTCACCCACCTCACAAGGACCTCACCACTGATGATAAAGGGAATCATACTAAAAATGGATAAAAATTGATTAAAGATGGCTGATGTATGCTTATGATTGCTTATATCCAATTTATGATGTAACCTGAAAGTACCTCATCGTATGGGGTTGGTGATAGGGAAATCCACCATGAATGGGCTTGATTTGAGGTTGTTTCAAAATTTGGAACCCCAACAATCCCCTGGTTTGTCACAACCCAGAAGCGTATGGCTTATGTCGAGAGCCTCTGATATGCCCACATTCTCCTGCTAACAAGGGGTCCTTTAGACTTAACTTGTGGGCGTCGACTTTAATAATGACAGTCACTGGATTGGTTAAAGGGAACATATACAGAAAGCTATACCATGAGTTCTTACCACCCAAAGATTGTTTTTTCAGTAGGGAATTGGATGATTCACGTTGGTAATCATTGATAATCAATAATTATCATCGATTCAACAACAATATTATTTTTTTGGATAATCATGTTTGATAATCATTTCATAATGTTAAATTGTGTGCTTGTTTGTCCATGTCCACGTTGTGTGACCAACATATTTTTTCGTTGCGCCCAGATTTGCAGAAGCCCCTGAGGTGCTAAAAAGGTCCTGCAGGCAGCCTTGGCCTACCACGATTTGGGCCTGTGGAGCGATCCTTGGTCCATGCCGATGTGATATAACCAGCAAAAATGCTGATTTCACCAGGGAAAATATGGGACTTTAAACGACTCCAACTAGGGAACATGGAGATGATTTTTAATACCCAGAGGAAAAGATCCTCAGTTATGTTATGTTTCTTATTGTTTCTTGGTTTCAAACCCCATCCAAGTGTGGATACATCCACCATAAATCTGGCGCTGGAAGAGCTTCGAATCTCAGCGGACCCAGGACCTGAAGGCAAGTTATTTGGGACCCAGCGCTGAGAGGCGGCCCTGGAACGCCTGGGACGGCTGTTTTTTGGTGACCAAGTTGTGGATTGAAATATTGTGAAACCAGTTGAGAATAGAAAACCAACATGATTCAACACGGAAGATTGGAAAATCTTAGAGACTTCTTCCATCATCTTCCCCATGTTTGAAGTGGTTTGACAAGCTCATCCTGAAAAATCCCTAAAATGGTCAGAACATACAGTTGCGCAGTTGCGAAGTACTGCCCGTCACAAAGTACAGCTCAACAGGAAGGAAGACCCTGGGGTAACCTTATCCAAGACCCCAGGACTACTAGGGCAGATATGGGCAGATGGAGTACATCTCCGCCAACCCCCGTGCCCCAACAGCCGCAGGGCTCGAAAAGATCTCAGTGACAGCTATACTGAGGCAGAATTGCTGCTTGCCTTGTTGGGTGCCGGTGTCTGAAGATATGGGTGTGTTTTAACATGGGGAATGGGCCCATTTTGATCAGAAACCATGATGAGAAACCATAAAAGTTAGGGTGCAATACCGAATTTTCAGACGGCCATTTAGACGTGGTTCCAAAATGAACGATCTCCAAATGGGATGGGTTAAGACTGAAGATGAGCAGTATTATGCAACCATTGTTGTACCATATGTTATACTATATATATATCATCCAATTTGTAGGTCGTCATGCTCAGGTATGAAGGACTGTTGTTGACGGCTTTAGTCTGACTGGACAGATATTCTCGCACAAAAAGGATTTGCCCTCTGGTAATTAAACCTAGCTGTGAAAATCACCATGTTTAATAGGTACTGTAAATGAACTACAAATGGGCTATGTTCCAGTCCGCAAATTGCAACACATTGCCAGAGGGACTGGTAAAGATAGATCGTTTCAGAGGCAGCCAAAGGCGGCAGTTCGTAGACCGCACATGACTTCGCAGGGCCTGGCATCTGAGGAAACAGATTGAAGACATCATCATGAACCACCACAAGTACACTGCGTCACCAGATCCCTTGGTGGATGCCATGCGCAAGGCGGTTCCTTGGCGATGGCAGCTCCAGCATGACAGTCCCCGATCCTGGCAAAATGCGCGTCATGTTCCATTGAAATTTGAAATTGACTAAACCATCCTTGAGTTGATGATTCCCAAGTGGCCAAAGATGTATTCAGAGTTATCTGTTCTGTTTTTTTGGGGGGTACCTCAAATTTTGATGGAATAGTGAGGTATCACCTGTGTTCAGACAGACCCAACTCCGTGATTCGTTGGTTAAATCCACCATTTTGGGCTGGTTAAAATCTTTGGCAGGTGATTTTCCCATGTTTTTGTCCCATGAACATCTAAATCTTATTGGATTTTGTTGGTATCTTGTTGGCATATCAAATTATGCCCCATTAAAATCGGGATATAACATCCCCACTTCTGGTTGTACACCCATTATTCCAACCTCCTGGGCTTGGCTCAGCTCCCCCAGGTCCCAAGCCCCGGCCGACTTGTCAGGACTGGTTGGACTTCACCAACAACCTGCGCTTCCCCATGCGTAGCGGGATGCCGTCCGGCAATTTGGCCAAGGCCAACCAGGAAGTGCCCCGAGTATAGCGGAGCAACGGGGCATGGGATGGCGATGGATCTTCGTGATGTTTGGGGTGGTCAGGAAGGATATTTATGTTGTGTATATAGAGTTACATATTTGACAGTACATTATTGTACACCAATACAGTACTAGACGTAAAAATATATCTACAATTTTCTACAAAAACGAAATGAGGAAAGCGATGATAGATGGAATGGGGTACCCAATTTTCAGAGAAAACCAACCATGGCGGATAGTTGAATAGGTTTTAGTTCATGTTGTTTAGTTGCGATCCATAAATAAGGGTACTTACCAGCCATGTAAACATGATGGTGGTTTTTGCCCGGTATCCAAGATTGGCTATGATTTTCTCAACTCATCCTTTCTGTCTCTTTGGATTCACCCTCGACCCCACGAGGATGTCAGTGTATGGCATGGTTAGAGAAATGGGCACCGCCACAAAGTGATATCATTTCAGATAAGTAATCATACAGTAATTCATTATTCATTGTTGTGTTTCTTGATGACATTTCCTGGCCAGGTGATGGTGATCTTGATTTTGGTGTCCTTTTTTTTTTTTCGAATTTTCCGGTTTGACATTACAAATAGCTGAACCAAGTGGCCTCCGGTAGTCAAACCTGAAACTCGAAAATCCACATATACAGACTATGTTCCAATGAATATATCGTGGCATTGGTCAATGTTATATTGAAATCCGAATTTATAGATGATGTTCTTGCCAAAATTGCTATTTATCGATGGTTTCTCCCGTCCCAAAGAGCATTTGCTTGGGGATGTTCCCCATGACAATCTCTGTTGAAGTAGACATTTTTCAGCCGTGGATCCGAAAATTTCGATCTAAGGTGCCGTTGGAAGGCTTCTTCACGGCTTTAGCGAAGCGACCCTTCGCCATCCGACCGGACAATCCGTTGAAAGCAAGTGCCATGGCAGTCGTTGTGATCGACTGGAAACTGGTGAATGCTGAGAAAATCACCTTTAGGCGGGTAAGAAAAGCAACCTAGATGGAGATTTCTATCATTTTCTATCTATTAATAGGATATGATGATATTTAACGACAAACTTGAGATGTTCATTGGAAAGTCACGATCAACTTCCTGGCCATTTATGGGGATTTAACCCTTGAGATGTTCAGGCAAAATGGGGAGTTTACCATCAACAATGGGGATTTAAGCCATGAAAAACGGAGTGATTTACGCAACGAAATGCGTGATGATCCCATAATATGGGCATTGTGGTTGGGAAATGAATGATAAATTATAGATGTACATACAATATATATATATATATATATATATATGTATATATGTAATGTGTATATATAATATGTATATGTTTTTTGAGCGCCCTAGTTTCAGGCAAACCCACATTGGGTCAATGGGCGAATATGTGGTACCCAGTTGAAAGTGCGTACTTTGGCAGGGTTTTTGAGTGGCGATCCTGCATGGAGGACCACTGGGGGTATGGCAACTCACCTGGAATCATTGAACCGATCCACTGTTCATGGTCTTCATCCTTTAATCGCTCAAAAATGAGGCGTAACACATATTTGTATACACCCTTCCATACTCAGTATACACACGCATGTTACATGTTGCTCACTATAGTCCAAGCATCCCAAAAAATGGTGATTCCGGCTTCTCGAGGTCTGGAGGTTATGGAGATTTTCAGATGGTGACCCTTCCGGGCGCCTGGCTGTGTCACCATTTCGTGCCGAAAAGATGGGCGAGATCTGCTGGGTCATTGGTACAGAAAGCAGGATGTTTATGGATGTTTCCAGGTGCAATAGTGGAAAATTACATGGCCATTGAAAAGATTTGAAAAGTATGAAACATGTTTTGGGAAATGTCCAAAAACCGGTGGATTGGGGTGTATCCAGTTTTGGAGTACAAAGCCACGGGATTTTCGCTTTTGCCATCCCGTATATGTGATTGGCAGAACCTCCAAGGGACAACTTGGGGATGACTTCCGCAGTTTCGGCATTATCAAATGGGCGTCTACACAGATTTCATCAAGTCACATGTTGCTCGCTGTTCCAGAGGTGTATGGAGGAAAGTCCCTGAAAATGCCCAAAACCATCCAAAACCAAAATTTTGGTTTAATTACCCGAAACACGTGGTTTTAAGATGTTTTAAGGGTGATTCTTCGTATTTGGACATCGCAAGCTGAATGTCACTTGACTATTGCCTCATCACTTCAGACATCTTCAGTCCCACGGACCTATTGGAAAAAACGGTCATTTTTTGTAGCCACATCATCCATTTGTGATGGCCAATCTATGGCAAAACCAGCACCATGGATGGTATGGGATACTAACCCTCCATATTCGCGTCCCCAGATGTAGCTGCCACATCCTTGAGCTACACAGGAGAGCCCTTCCGCAGCTGACATCAAGACCATTCTCGAGGTTTGGTTGATCAAGAGTACTGTGGGTCTCTTTGGAATGGTTTGTTTGAATGGGATACAATGAGCATATAATGGGGATATATGGGGATTGAATGGGGATATAGGTAACGGATAGTAAATGGGATATGACCAAAGTATATGATTTGGGTGTGTCTGAAAAATATGATATCCTCCAAGTGTCAATGTTTATAATTAGGGATAATGATGATTCAGCAATGGATTTAGGGGTTTCAGACAAACCCATGCGAAGCCGAGATGAGTGAAGCAATTGTTTGATCCAGTTTGAATTGAGCGGAGTCATCATGAATCATGATTTTGGGAGGCCCCATATTTAGTTTACTACTCCTGGCTTTAGTGATGAGCGGCTGACCACAAGTACGTACCTCTGTTGCTGAAATAGCAGACTTGAAATTGTAGCATTTGGATATTTTTGCAGAAACATGCTACACGAGATCTTACAGACGTGATTTCAAGTCAATTGCACCACCCGTCTTTTTCGACACAACTCTTCGGGTCATCACCCTGTCGCCGAAAAGCCACCACTTTGTGGAGCGCCTCGCAAAAACAATCTGGCGATGTTGCGCGGCATTCACCAACTACAGTGCGGGTCTTCTCAAGTCATTGTCCATGGAAAGTCTCGAAACATCTTGTTTATTATGTGAAGATGGTTTGCCTATCACATATGTATTGTCGAAAAAAACATGTCCGTGTTGAATTACCAGGTTGTCCGTTCCAGATGTCAATCGACAGTAACAGTATTGCTGCTTCGTTTCCACCAACTATGCCAATTATTATCACATAATCAGTACTGTTTTTTCCTTGGACGTGAATTGTCATGGCTACTATATCATTATAATTACAGTCGTTATGAAACGGTGTGTCATAGAATATAATCATACTGATAATCCCGTAATTCTGGGTAATATCGCCGCCAATGTTGGATCCTTATACCGGTATACTTTATATACTATTATCCCTTCTCCGCAATATTTAACGCCACCCAAGAAACCATGGTAGCAAGGGATTTACCCATTCTTGGGAACTGTGTGGGGGTGTTTGATATTTTGAAAGATGGGATTAGACATTAGTATATGATCTATACATACATCATCTATATATATATATATATATGTATGGGTATGTATTTTTTTAGTGGGTTCAAACTTTTAAAGGGAACAGAAGTAGAGGCACCTCGAATCATACCCCCGAATCATACCCCGAATCATACCCCCCTTAAAAAAAGACAAACCCATATATACATGCATATAGATATATATATATACACACATATCACCCCCAAGAAATGATGATGTCTCCAGCTTCCCTCAGTGATCAGTGGCTCGCAGGCGGGAGGTATCAGCTATGAGGAGGAGATGATCACCACTCTCTGCGAGAAGATGGAGGGCAAGCAGGTGCTGCAGCTCATCGGGCTGTGCACCTCTAGATGGATGTAGCCATGACAAATGACTTCAATAGTCCTATTTTGAAAAATAAATGGATGTGAACAAAAATACATTTAGTTGCTGGTTTTGGTGGATGTTAACCTCCAACTCAATGAATTTTGGTTGATCAAATTCCCACGTCGGGTGGTGAATCTTTCCCACACACGGACGGACTGCTTGGATGTGAATCCCACTGAGTGCTTCATAATCATAGCTATACCCAACGAATATAAGATATACTCAAGTACGTGTATATATATATATATATTATACATATAAACATAGAGACACAAGTTGTGATCCATTTGATTATCCAATTCCCAAATAGGATATATGTGCAAAGGGGAATCATCTCAGTTTCCGCTAGGTCAGTGAGATGATTACCACGGGCTTCACCAAGTTTGCCGCCTGCGGTGGTGGCGGCGGCGGCGGTGGTGGTGGCGGCGGAGGAGGCGGCCTTTCGCTGCTGGGGGAGGCTGCAGGGTGACCGAATTGATGGATGGAACGTCAACTAATGTTAGTTGAGCAATACGAAACCACCCATATGGATTGATGCTTGGAATCCCACCCATAGAACTGGCTAAATTTTTGGGTTGCAATTTTGAACTGTGGCCTTACCAACAGTATGCAACTATCCAGCGGTCAGGAGGGAGCTTCCCAACCACATGACTGATAGTTGAAGCTCACTTGATTTGACAGGAGATGTTTAATCTAGCTCATTTCTGGCATGTTGGTCATTTGATGTCATTCGTGAGTTGGGTATGGTTGAAGGACTGCTTTGACATCGTATATGAAAAAACATGCTCGATATGTTCAACAGTGACAATACCAGGCTTCTGACCATTTCTGACCCACGCGTCAGGAACTTCAGAAACCTCCTATATTTGAGTGGAAACATTGTTCTCCTGCAAAATTGTTCTTCAGCCAAACAGACACTGGCAGACACTAACGTAGATATCTCGCTGCAAAAGCTGAAGTTATGATTTGCATGAAGGATCACCACGTCATTTTTTTTTGAGCTAAGGTGTTTCCAAAATGATGCATTTATCCTGGGAGCTTGGTTGGGAACTTCGCTGCTTCAGTTTTTGCAATGAGTTCGTCCAACAACAGTAAGGCCCTGCAAAAATTCCAGTATTTCATCATGATTTCCCAGTGGTTTGATGATCACTTTTAGGGTATCCCCCCCTTTTCAGGGCAAACCAATACCTGTGATTCATTCGTTAAATCAATATGTTTGATATTCTTGGCTAGTAGCTAGTTGGTAAAAGCCTATGTACATCTATGTATTCATTGTATCCCTGCTTTACACCTCCATTTCTGTTGGTGAGGTACTATCACGCTTCCATGTTTTTGGGAAAATTCTTATGAAATCTTATGAAATCCAAATTTGCGTATGGCTTGAATCACATTAGATCCTCATGTTTTGCAGTTGAATCTTTGAAGACCCAGATGCCATCCATCCTGGCACCCAGGGTTACCCTCAAATCAGCACCCCTTTTGAGGTGCTGCTGCTGCCACCGGCGGTGATGATGCTGGTGCCAAGGAGGCGGAATGGGTTGATTTTTGCTGCTGATAAATTTCTGATGGTGTAACAAGTATCATACGTGAATCTTACATGTTTATAAATGGTTCTTTAATATTTTAATGAAGAAATTGGAGGTACATCAACGTTCGCAAAAATCATAATGTTGGTTAAATAAGATATGGTGAGATCACCATGAAATATCACATTTGAGGGTATATACCATTATATACCCAATTTTTAGATAAACCCACATCTGAATCTTCAGATGTAGGGCCTGGAGCACATGCCTGGCGTACAGATGGAATGATCATGTGGTTCGTATATATTGAGTGAAGTAAACCACAGTAAAATATTGATATTGATATTTAGTATGTTGCTATTGATTTTGACAGGGATAAACCATAGTGCATTCAGTATGTTTCGTGTTTATAGTGAAGTACAAGTTTGACCCAAGCTCTTAACCCACTGCACTGTTGCCCTGGCGAATTAGTGGCCTGAGCCACTGGGGGGTACAGGAGAAGAAGGTTGTTGAGGAAGAGGAAGAAGAGGACTCGGTTTCAGATTGAAATGGCTTCGTCCGGAAAAAATAGGGGACCCGAAATCCAGTCGCTTATCGTTTTCCTCATTATTCTAGGGTATACGGCTATGCTGTACCTCATTTCTTGCCAATTCCAATTGTAAGAGAGAAGAGACTACTATGATAGGTATGGATAGGTACATCTAGGTACTATATATATAATTATATATATAATATACTTGGATTTTCTTGATCATGCACTAGGACGACGAACTGTGCCTATCGGCATTCTGCGTTGGCACGAAGAAATGAATCAAGACTTTCATCATCGCTTATGAGGGTCCTCAAGCAAAATCAAAGACTTGGACGAGGAAACCAGTTCCAGCAAAACCGTCTCCAATCCTCCTCCAGGACATGGAATTCGATCTCTTCGGCTAAACATCACAGGAAAGGAATCGCCATGAAACCTCATTCCCGACCAAAAAAAAATGCATTATCATTCAAAGAGTATTTTTATATAATTATATTGGGGTTGTTCATATCTTATGAACAAAATATAGGACATTTTTTTTTGAGTCTATCTATATATAGTATATAGTATTGTAACTATATTCAAAATAGAATACACTTGAAACCCATATTTTATTTATTCTTGAATGGATGTTTATACTACTATTTAGAAATTGATACACACATGAATCATACATATATATATATATACATACATACATCTATTGTGGAAATAACACAATATATATGTTGTTCAAATCATTGTCGATTACAAGTTGAATGAACAAGAATTAGATATGTTATACTATTACATTATATAGATGGTAAAAATGTATAATCTAAATGAAAGAAATAACTAAAGGACCGGATAACCCCACATGTCAACTTCTTCCAACAAGCACAAAACAGATGTGAAAATGGATGGAAAAGGCAGGAAAGATAAAGGAGATGTTGGAAGACAGATTGTACGTAAAAGAGCCTCTGTGTGACAGGCAGATTTGTGTGTGTGACGGAGTTTTGTCTGACAATGTTGTGTGTGACAGAGTTGTGTGTGAAAGAGTTGTGTGTAAAGGAGTTGTGTGTGAAAGGGTTGTGTGTGAAAGAGAGGTGTGCGACAAAGTTGTGCGTAAAAGAGTTGTGTGTGACAGAGTTGTGTGTGAAAGAGTTGTGTGTAAAGTAGTTGTGTGTGAAAGGGGTGTGTGTGAAACAGTTGTGTGTTACAGGGTTGTGTGTGGGAGAGTTAAGTGTGATGGAGTTGTGTGTGAAAGAGAGGTGTGTAACAAAGTTGTATATAAGAGAGTTGTGTGTGACAGTTGCACGTCTATGACAGAATTGTGCGTGAAAGAGTTGTGTGTAAAGGACTTGTATGAGAAAGGGTTGTGCGTGAAAGAATTGTGTGTATTAGGGTTGTGTATGAAAGGATTATAAAGGATGGAATTATATGGAAAAAAAAAAAATATATATTAAAATTATAGGAAAATTATTTGGAAATAACAAAATCTTGGCATGGGTTTTCTCTATAAAATTTTGGGGGAAGGGATATTATTTGAAATATTTTTATTTTTAAAAAATGAATATACGAAATTATAGATATTTGAATATTATTATTTGAAAGGAATATTATTTTGAATATATAATATTTAATTTTAATATTTTAATCTATAATAATTTTGAAATTATTTTTAAAATTTATATATTTTATTATTTATTGAAATAAATTAAAAAAAAAAATACAAAAATAATTTATAAATCATTCATATTTATCTAATATTTTGGGAATAATATAATATATTAATTTATATTAATTAAAAAAAAAAAATAATTTTGAAATTTATGATATATTAAATTCGAAGGATATTTTTTTCTTATTAAATTATTTATTTAAAATTATTATTCTATATAATTTTGATATTTTATCGGGATTAATTGTATTTTGTTGGAATTATAATCTTCTTATCGATTAGCTAAGGATTTTACAAATAGATATTTGTAAAATGAATTTATAAAAAAATATATCCCTATATTCGAAAAGAAATAAATTATCCTAATCTAATTCCATTTAAAAATAAATATAACCAAGAAGAATTTTAATGTTTTATTCTAACCGGGATGGAATAAAATATTTCCAAATCAATAAAGAATATTCCCTTCCTAGGTTCGGGCTCAATGGGCCTCAGCCCGACGGCTCGACGGGGTAATGGGCCCAAACGGGCCCGACGGCCCATTTCCCAGGCTCAACGGGCCTGATGCGCCTGACGGGCTCAACGGCCCCGGCGGACTTAATGGAACCGACCGACGGCCGACAACATCAACGGGTCCAATGGACCCGACAAACTCATCCCGAATAAAAGATGCACCGATAGCGTAACATTCATATTGATCATTTTCATTTTTTTTTTCCATATATATATTTGTACGCATATATATATATGCATGCATAAATGTATGTATGTATTTGGGTATATATTTATCTATATATATCCATCTATTTATATATATATATGTCTAAATATATGGGTGATATATATTTATATATATATATACATTTATGTATCTATCTGGATATATAATGATAAATATCTATCTTTATATATTTTTATGGATACATATCTATATATATATGGATTTGTAATGATATATATATAAATATATATATATATCTGCATCTATTTGGATATGAAATAATATATATATATTTATTTATATATGCATTTATATATGCATTTAGGTATATAATGGTATGTATATATATATATATATATTTATAAATATCTGAATATATATATATATATTTATCTAGGGTCGAATTTATAAATATATTTATTATATGCAAAATTTTCATTTTTAGATATATAATAATATATATATATATATCGGGATGATTTCTTCCAAATCTCCTTGATTTTCTTGATTTTTTGCGGCATTTGAACGGGCATATTCTTAGGCGGCTTGTGAAACGATAACAATTTGTCTGTAATCCGCGCAACTTCTGAATTGTTCAACTTCTGGAGAATTGACGTGTTTTTTTAAAGCAATGCCCAGGTGCTTCAGCCAAATTTTAGCCACACACATATATATATGCAAAAGATGGCTCTAATATTTTCTAAAATATCGGGAAATATCTTATATCCAAATAATATCATATAAAATTATATATATATAAATAAATAGGAATAGATTTCATCTTTTATATTCAATATTGAATATATATATTTTTTATAAATATATGAATTATTACGAGGTATGTAAATGGAATGCATATCGTTCCACCAGAAAATAATGTTGCAAGAGCGGATTAATATATTTATTGTCTGTCAGAAGACGCCCATAATTTAATAAATTATATTTGAATGAATTTATTTTCGAATGACCGTATAATTTTTTCAAATTGATTGGGAAATACGCATTTCAAATGAATTTATTGCCACACTCTTAAGCCTACATTGCAAATATATTCTGCATATTTATGGTGAACTTACTGCCACATTTTTAATATTATGATGGAAATATATTTCCGTACTCCCAGCGGGACTGCTACCACATTCTTGAATCTCATTGATCCTACCACACAACCATATTTTGCACCCTTTTTCATTTTTCTAGTGACTTTGCGCCACACTCTTGCTCCTATATTGTAAATAGAATTTGAAGGCTTCTGGCAAACTTATCGCCACGCTTTTTATGGTATGTTCCTTCAAATTTTGCAGATTACCACAATTTTGATGCTATATCAGGCAACTACACTTTGCAATTTTCTAATGAATTTTATTGCTACGCTCTTGTTACTATATTACAAATATATTTTGTAGGCTTCTGGCAAATTTGCTGTCACGCTCTTGATAACAGATTGAAGCGGGTGGGGCATGCTCAAGTGAACTTGAGACAATATTCTTGATATTATATTGCAAATATGGCCTGGGCGCTTGTAGCGAATTCTGGTGGGCTTCCTGCAAGCTATATCACAAAGATATTTTGCGCGCCCTAGCTCATTTTTGAATGAATTTGCTGTCATGCACTTCATGCTATGTTACAAATATATTTTTGACCAAATCTATTAATTAAATTACTATTTTGTAAGTCTATTTAGCACGTTATTAATGAATTTATTGCTTGCTCCTGTTGCCACATTGTTGAGCTATTGATATTAAAATTAAATCAACCCAAAGGACAAGCTTAATGAAATTATTTAAATAAAGGATTTTAAAATAATCAGAAATTTCCAAAAAATCATTGATTGGAAAGATTTAGATTCTCCGGCCAAAGCTGATCTTACGAATTTTTCATGACCTTTGCACATGACTTTCATTATTGAATCTGTAAATCCTCTTACGACTTTCCACGATTTCATTATTCTCGGAAATTTTGACGGAAGATCTGCCTTCGATTTTGCAAGCATCGGATATCTTTGGGGGTGGAGCCTTGCTTCACTAAATTCCAAAGAAATATAATATATATAAAGAGCACGCACAAATTATCAAAGAAAGAAACCCCTACTTCAAAAGAGATCTCAGTAAAATAGACCTTGAACAAATTCCTAGTTCAGTACGGATTTGGATCGACAGGAAAAAAATATTCTCCATGCTTCTATTGATCTTGCGGTTCCATCTGGACCTATTTAAAATCTATTTCCCAACGCTGTAATTTAGAAAAACCAACCCATTGCTCTGGCACCAAATATAATGCAGGTAAATGCGATATACTAGGTAGAATTCTTTTTGTGCACTAGAAAATTGGGCAGCTGCCGGAGGCCGGAGATGGACAAGAAACCGAGATTTACTTGAAATATTTTGGTATGCAGATATGGCTCTGCCACTGCAATACCAGCTGCATCTTTATCAAATTATGGACCGGTAAAAAACCGTCGCGGACATAATTAATATATGGAAATTGCGGAATCATCTTGATAATCCTAGTGCTCAAGATTATATCATCCCAAAATTGATATCTTTCCTATTTTCATTTAAGGATCTCTTATAAAGGAATGCCGCAAAATTTTCGCGCAAAGCAGAATCCTCATAAGATTTTCTCGCAAGGATCTTCTAACGATATATAAGGACCTCTTCGAAGCTTTAACCAGAATCTCCATAGATTTTCTTATAAAGATCTCTAGAAAATCATTAGCAAGATCTTCATATAAAAACCTTATAATTAGTCATTGTCATTAGATGGGTCCAATCGTTTCAACGAACCCAACGTACCCAACGGTCCTAATAATTCTATGATTTTGAAGAATTTTGATTTTATTTCCCGATATACAATATAATTCAATTAATTAAGAAAATTATTGATTTTCATAATAAATAATTTTCCTATATTATAGTATCTTAATATCAAAATAAATTAACATAATATAATTTAAAAAATATATAATTATTATTCAAATCCAATCAAATTTTCATTCAATTTAGCTAATTATAAAATAATCAATATAATAAATTTCGCAATATTTATCTATGTTTTTTTCCTTTATCCTAAGAAAAATTCAAATATATCTAATATCTACCAATTTTATCCTATATAATATTTCAAAAATATAAATATATATTTTTATATATATAAAAAAATAAATCGATATATAAAACCAATATCCAAATTTCAATAATATTTAGATTTAATTCCTTATAAAATACCACGATACCAAACCTTTTCTTTATAAAAATATGCGATTTTCAGCCTACATAAAACATCCAAATCCAATCTTTTTAAAATTTCAATCAAGATTCAAAATTCCTTTTTCCAATAACGGCCATTCTTCACGAATAAAATATTATGTTCGTAAAAATTTCGCAATATCCATTTTATTCTTCGCAAAACCTATATAAAATAACAATAATTCTTCTAGAGATTCATTCGTCACTCACCAAAGTACGTCAAATTATCACGGATCATTTCTTAATAGCCTTATAAATATATAGCTAGCATCACGAAATCCTTTCTCAGGACGAATTTGTTATTGATTCGGTAATCTTTTTTGCAGGACTTACTGGGCCACCCCCTTCAAAATCAATTTTGCCTTTCGCCCGCAACTTTCGCGGAATTTTCGCGAAAAAAACCCTATCCGTAGACCCCATGAAGCCATCAGCACGGGGCGCATCATAGGAAAAGCAAACGCCAAGGCCTTGGTGTCTGGTTCTCGCAATGCCTCACTTTAGAAGCTTGGCTGCTGCATTTGGAGCTGGTTTCTTGAGACTTCAGAAAGCAACGTTAGGCAGTACCAGCGGCAGGTCCAAGGATGTACTTCAGGAACATGGTATTTGGGTGTTGCAAAGCCTGACCTTTGGAAGCTCGGCTGCTACTTGGGAAGAAAAGGCTGCTACCAATGCTAGCCCTTCTACATGCGGGTCCTGGAACCTGGTACTCACAGCATCACAAAGAAACAATCCTGCAAGGAATTACATTAAACAGCGAATAAACATTTTACTTTCACGAACTCGAAAAAAAAAACTTTCGCGAGGGTTTCCAACGTAACATGAGCGGCTTTCGCAATTAAAACTCTTTACGTTGACCTTTAGATCAAATGCCATATTATATATACATTAATTTCAAATTAATATCTTAAATATCAACAAGATTTAAAATATTTGAAAATTGATTTAAATTAATTTAACTTATTTACAAAATCTATTTATATTCTATTTATATAAATAGTGGGCAAAATTATATATTAAATTTAATGTCAGATACAAATTAGGATCGTTCCCTTTTGGTTGTAACATATAACTATCCCATTTCATTGTAGTAGTTAGTTAATAGACTTCCCATGGTTTCCCAATCAATCCCAATTCTATGGCTTATCAGAGTCCTCAATAAATTAGGTAATATAAGTTCCTATAATGACCAATCAATCAAGGTATTCTTCATGGTTCTCATAAGAATTTCAGTATTCCGAGAAGTATGGCAAATGGAGTATCGGTATATAGAGTCGTCCCCTGTCGGTTGTAAAGGTTTTGTGCAATCTCAGAAAGGCTAAGGCGAAGAAAGACTAAAGTAGTATTACAATAATTGTGTGGGTTACTATATAATTTCTATATATCTCTCCAAATTATTTATACTTATTATTTTTGTTGATGCATCAGTGAGTTGCATGCTCACATCCCAGAGCCTGTCGAAAGTTGCTTCAATTCTCAGTGGCAAATATCTTTATGGCGGCTATGGAGAGTCCTCTGCATTCATCCAAAATATGATAGAATTCTGATCATCCAAGAGTTTCATTTCTTGACTTTTCCAATGTTCTGATTGGTTTGACCCAAATGTCAACCATCTGTTCATTGAACCCCGCGAACATATATTATATATTATCATCCAAATCAACATTCTAATTGTCTGGAATGGAAAGTAACATGTACCCTCCGGTCATTTGGAAAGGGAAAATTTGCTAAGTAAATCAAGTACTTTTCATCGTAGTTTTTCATGGCAAACTCTTAAGTTGCCAGAGGTTGTCCCAACTAATCCAAATGGGGATGAGTCAAAATTCAAGCTATGGGACCACAGTATGGGACCACAGATTCTAGTATATGTTTAGTAGTAACCATCTAATTATTGGGGTACCCAAGTTTGACTTGTATCCAAATACAATTTCGTAAATCCATCCCCGTTGACATTTCACCCAAGACCCTGTGCAAGCATTCTGTAGCGCTAGAGCTGGGGATCACCATTTTTAACCTACAAAATGTGATGCACACCACCTAAAATCTGCCTACAAAATGCATTCCATCCCACCTGTATACCTCAAGATAAGCGCACTACAAAATGCAATCTCGAAAATTTTCGAGCCCATCAAGAAACGTGTTTTCTGGCAACATGATTTTGCCGCTTGCATTTTGTAGGCACCTTACCTTGTGGCACTTGAAAACTCATTTACTGGTTACGTATTGGCAGCGTGTTGATCTACTGGTGACGCATTGCCAGTGAGTTCACTTACTGGCTACGCATTGGCAGCGTGTTCATATACCCCTCGTTTATACAACAACAGTCTGGCAACCAAGTTCGACGTACAAAACGGTCCAGCACAAAAGATCTGCTCACAAAGCTCTGCTTACAAAACGGTCTCGTGACCAGGTTTTGCTTTTAAAATGGTCTAGCAAGCAAGTTCTTCTTGCAAAACGGTCGGGGGGTTGTGCAACCCCTTGTTTATATATACTACAAAATTGGGGTGCATGCCCCCAGCGTCTACAAAATGGTATGTTTACGCGTTGGCAGTGAGTTCAATTACAGGTTATGCATTGGCATCGTATTCATTTACTGGTTACGTATTGGCAGCGTGTTCATATACTGGTTACGTATTTTTGGCACTGAGTTCGATTATAGGTTATGCATTGGCATCGTATTCATTTACTGGTTACGTATTGGCAGCGAGTTCAATGGCTCTCACGTCCTTTGTTTCACCAATCTAGATTGAGATGGACACTGAAAACAATTCAGTCCAATTCCATTGGGTATCATTGGGCCGGGGTTTGATACTGCAGGGCACTACCGTTGGTCTCTTGAACCAAGTCCTTTTGCAAAACGGTACCTTGTTTATACTACAAAATGGGCTGCCTACCCCCCAGTGTCTACAAAATGGTTACGCATTGGCAGCATGTTGATCTATATAATTGAGGATTTCAAATTCCGGAATTGCATTTTGTAGGCACATGTTCTCCCATATTTTTTCTAATTCATTGAGGATGGAAAAACATTTTGTAGGATACGTGAGGGCACGTAGTCCTGGAGATGTCTTTGAATAAATTTTGCATCATTTTGTAAGGTTCTTCAGGAAGCGCAGGCACAGTTGGCCACCATGAGCACAGATGGCTCCAGTGTGAAGGAGAAACTTGTGATCCAAGGTCGAGACTTGCCCCAGGATTTGGGTCTGGAAATAGGATAGGGTATAGCCTAAAGTAACAACTTTCTATACCGGGACCTGAATAAAACGGAGGTTTTTAACCAACCGTCAGATTTGGTTAATGTTGTTCTGAAGCAGCCCATGAAGAGACATGCGCAAGCATGATCTTGGATCGGGGCAGTCTGAGCATGGCGAAAGCTTTTGCTCGAACTCACCTGCTTCGGAGTGATACTGACTGNCATGAAGAGACATGCGCAAGCATGATCTTGGATCGGGGCAGTCTGAGCATGGCGAAAGCTTTTGCTCGAACTCACCTGCTTCGGAGTGATACTGACTGGATCTGACAGTGCTTACAAGACACTAGAAAGAACCTGTTTGTTGTCAGACCGTTTTGTAAGCAGAGCTTGGGTGCTAAACCGTTTTGTAACAAGGACTTGGCTGCCAATGCGTAACCTGTAATTGAATTTGCTGCCAATACGTAACCAGTAAATGAATACGATGCCACTGCATAACCTGTAATTGAACTCACTGCCAACGCGTAAACATACCATTTTGTAGACACTGGGGGCATGCACCCCATTTTGTAGTATATAGAAACAAGGGGTTGCACAACCCCCCGACCGTTTTGCAACTAGACCATTTTAAAAGCAAGACCTAGTCACGAGACCGTTTTGTAAGCAGAGCTTTATACTCGCAAAAAGGAGGCACCTACAAAATGCATAGGGTTTTTTAAAAGGGTTTAGAAACACGTTTTTCCCTACAAAAGGCAGGTCACAGCCCCTCATTTTCCTATAAAACGGACCCTATAGAACCACCTATAGGGGACCCAAGCTCACCCTTTCTGTAGTGGAAATTGCTTCGGGGATGTAAATCCCATATTGACGGTTATATTCACCCAATCTCCCCATGAAATTCCCATTCATCTCCATCACAATTCCAGCCATCCTCCAGGCCTGCGAACAACAAGCTCATCTTCAGCCACCTGCAGGTGGAATTTTCTAAGCTCTTTGAGTCTTCAAAGACATCAAAAATGAGAATTTAAGGAACAAAAATGTGGGAACATTATATCCTGTAACCATTTTAATCCATTTTATATGGGATTGACCGGCAAAGACATGGAAATTACATCGGATTTAATGGTTTTTGTGAAGGAATATACACCACCAACTGAATGCGATTGTTGGGTGTCTGAAAATGGGACATGATCGATAAACCATTCGATGGAATGGCGTGCCCTATTTTCAGGCGAAGCCATATCACCCATATTGAAACTTGGGCATTGTATCGACTTTTGCACCTCGACAATATGTGATATTGATCAATATTGGAGGCAGAATATCATAAAATATCTGTGTCTGGCGGAACTCGCCATGACTTTGAATCAGCTCTGGGACATGCACAATGAGGTCGAACTTGTGAACTTGGATCAAAAGTGCGGAAAAAGCCATCTGCACGAAGGAATGATAGAAGCGACCTGTGGCCATCGAAAAATCCTAAGACATTTCTCATAGATCAAACAGCATACCCGCAATAATTTAGCAGTTTTGGAAGCTATGGCTCATTTAGTTTCATGATTTACGTACTAGAAATGGTTGTTTCCCATACCCATGTTAAATTACTAGGACTGTATTCCATTAAGAGATGCTACATGAAATATAGACAAATGATGAAAAAACCCATGCATGTCGTCGGTTGTTTGGGTAAACCCTTGTGACTCATTGCCCCAGCTCCAAAGCCAATCTTTCCCAAGCAGCAAACAATGGCCGCAGCAAAGGTTCGAAAATGCTGACCAAATCTGTTGGTCGTTCTATTGGTTGCTTTGCGCCCGGTGATGTTCTTGCATCACAGTTCATCACAGCAACGGATCGATGAAAGGAAGTCCACCAAAGGGTTGATACAGTGTCACTTCACTTGAGGAGCCTGAACAGCAACACAAGAAGCACCTGACCTAGGACATTCACCTCGACAGCTTAGCTGTGGCGGCATGTCTCAACATGGAACGGCGCGACGCTGTGGAGAGAAAGGCCCCCCGCTGGCAGTTGTACAACTGAAGAAACCAACTGCAAGAATTGGAATCAGAAATGACGACACTGATGCATGTAATGCCAACCTGGCATTGATAAACCCTCGGGCTGCTTAATTTTGGGTACAATTGAAGTACCAGATTGACACTGTTTGGAGAAAAAGACCAAAGAGAACCATCCCGAGTTTTCAATCCAGGGTTGAAATTCATCACCTTGACAATATGTTGCTAACCATATGGGCTTGATTGGGCTTGTCTGAAAATTCATGGATACTCCCAATTCCAATGGATTATCATGATTTTCCCATTCATTTTCCCTATTGAAAGGGCCATAACCTGGGGTAAACCCCCATCATTTTCAGACATACTGCTCGTCTATGGCTTGGTGATTTGGGATCCTGCGTTCTGGACAATCACGACATCAAAATTTTGGGTGACTATTGGATGGTTTATTATCCTGTTTGAATGAATAGATTGCCAATATTATTTGGACAACTTCTTATAACACAAATCACAATCGGTCGCCATATCTGGAATATTCTGGAATGATTTCCCACATTAAACGGCAGTGAGGGGTGGGTTAGTGCGGTATGCTCACAACAAGGTCTGAAAACAAGGACCATGGTATCCAATAGATGATCAGTGGGCATTGGGGATGTACCATTCTCAGACATACCCGTTTTATTCTTCCAGAGGCCACGACTTTGGGGTTCGGTGCTGATGTTGATCCAGCTGAAGGCGATCAATGATCAGCGTCCCTAGCCATCTACACCTACGTGAAAAATCCTGCGGGTCTCCTTTGGGCTGGGTTGGTCTTTTTAAAGAGACCAAGTGAGATTTGCTGATGGCATCAACAAATATAGAAACATATTCCCTGCAGATTCCCCATTTTTTGTGGATTTAAAATATAAAGAATCACCTTCAGCAAATCTGTGAGGTAAAGTGTTGTAATCAATAATGAATTACTTGATCTAGGTAGTGCCAAATTTTGGATGATTTCGAGGGTATCCCTACTTGCGGGTGTATCTCAATTGGAAAGTTGACACTAACCCAAATAATTCCCAAATACAACTGGCATGTATAGGAATCACTCATATACTCTCCACTCAAAACATACATTTGGGCGGTTTCACCATTTCGAATCATTTTGGGCCACCCCAGCTCAGTGAATCCGTGGCTACTGCGGCCACTGCTGACCCACTCAGTAACCAAAGGTTGTGAAGTTACCACCATACCTGACGATGACATCGGAGGTTGAGCCTTCGACTTAAAAATATGGCTGTAACCTGATGTACCCTTTGGTAAACTAACATAGCTATTGAAAATTGCTATTTATAGTGGATTTTCCCATTAAAATGGGTGCTTTTCCATATTTATGTTAGTTTACCAGAGGGTAAACGGTTTGATTGTTTATATGAAAATATCACCGAAACTACAAGCCCAAAGGAAATTATCTATAGATAGTGGATCTTCAGTAAGGATATAAGCACAAATCGTCAGTAGTTCAGAGTTCCCTGAAATAATCTCTGAACATATGAGATATAAATATTCTGTATGTTTGCCCCTGAGACTTCATACTTCCCGGTCAACATACCCATAAACGACCATATACTGCCTTATTTGGGACCACTATCAAGACCCCCCGGAATAAACTCCAGACACCCCGCAAAAACCATGTCCGCAGGTACCGGGGTAGAACATCGATATACATGGAATTCCCCAATCCTGGCAACCCATCGGAAATCCAATTCCCATCATCTGTCCACGCCACGCACCGGGACCCGGTGGCTGCTTCTCCTGCCGTTGGATCAGATCTGGACAGGGGTGTATGGGAGTTGAAACTCTGCCTGAAACCAAATTCAAGAGTTGTCTTTGAAATAGACATGTGTACAACATATTTGTAGATAATAAAAAACTATAATATATATATATATACATATATATAGTTATATATATATATATATATGATTTTTTATGTATATAATTAAATGTGTTTCTATGTATGTGTGTGTGTGTGAACATAAATGGCCATACTGATGATTTTTTATGTATATAATTAAATGTGTTTCTATGTATGTGTGTGTGTGTGAACATAAATGGCCATACTGATGATTTTTTATGTATATAACTAAATGTGTTTCTATGTATGTGTGTGTGTGAACATAAATGGCCATACTGATGATTTTTTATGTATGTAATATTATATAATTAAATGTGTTTCTATGTATATGTGTGTGAACATAAATGGCCATACTGATGATTTTTTATGTATATAATTAAATGTGTTTCTATGTATGTGTGTGTGTGTGAATATAAATGGCCTTACTGTATCATGTAAATGTAAAGATGTCACATCCTCATGAAAAGGTCAAGATTTGGTACTCCGGGGCCATGTCCTGCCACAACTGCCGCACGCCCACCAAATTTCGACCCGCCGAACCGAAGCTAAACTTCGGCGGGCGGCGAAAGGTCCTTTGCACGACAACCATCCCCAATGGGAATCCCCAATGGGAATAGACACCCAATGTCCTGAACATGGATTATGACCATCCCACAAGAACTGGGTGTCTATTCCATCTAACTCGACCATGGCACACATGATTTTCAATTAACATCTGAATGTATTTCATATCAACAGCTGGTCAACCACCTGAAAAATCCGGATTCTCCACCCCTCTGAATTTCGCCCAGCGTCTTGGCCGCATTCTCCGAAGGGGATAACTCATATGTGCCGGGCCCCGGGACGTGATGCTTCACGCCCAGATTGCAATCGGTGGAACAATCGCGAGATGTGAAGGACCACTTTGGTGCCTTAGGGATTCACTTCGTAGATCGAAGCATTGCCCTAAGAAACATCCTTATCTGATGAAGATCTCCCAACCAAGATGGCTTTTGAGACACAAAATGAGACCATGGAGATTGCATGACATGGTCTTTTTGGGGCCGTTGTTGGCGTTTCGGGTCCTGCGTTACTCCTTGTTTGTACTACCAGATTCTTCCCAAGTTTTTTGGGGAATCCCAAAGAATTGAAGCGGCCAACCAAACATCTCAAGTTGACGTTGCTTGTTGGGTGGGGATGATGGCAAACTGGAGGGACATCACAGTTTTTCTCAGGTTTTGGGCTGAAATTCCAGGCCTACATCACAAAAAGTCTTCCATACTTGCAACGGATCTGAAGGGTGTGAGGGATTTTGAAGGTTCCTTCTTGACTTTGGGTTTATTTTGTTGAATTTTTCGAAATCCCAGGGGCCCACGGATCTAGTGCCAGCATCCTCAGGTTTCGCCCATCTGGGAAAGTTAGTTATTCCGAAACTGGTGGTTTTTGGGCATGGCTTCCCTCACAATTCCTATTGTTTAAAATGGCTCCGTTGGCCAGGAAGGTCACTCCCTTCTCGCACAAGACTCCTGATGACGGGTTTTTATTGTATTGGATCTATATATTCAGTTTGGGGGCTGAAGCTTAGATTTCGCTTCAGGGGCCCCCAAACTTCAACATCTTCCCAGTATAAATAGATTCCCATCTGGTGGATGAAAAGCATGGAAATCAATGCAATCACTGAGTAAGCAAATCCAAGTATATTAGAGAGAAGTGATGATCTCGGTTGTTTTAGCAAATCCCATCAAAACATAACAAATCCCTTTTGATATAAACAATCTACGACCAAATTGGGCATTGATTCACAATTTAATAGTCATTCAATCATCATGCAAGATCTTGACTGGTTGTGGTGCGACATATCTTTTTTGTTGATTATTGATATGTTAGTCAAATCCCTGCACCCTTCCAGGTAACTAAGCCAACATATCTTCCTTCATAGTTTGTTGATCCCCGGCTGAAAGTGTAACCTATCCTTAGTGTTTTTGGATAAATCAATCTGGCAACCCAAATGAACGCGAAACATATACCTACAAAAACATCAATCTAAGTGTATGGCATGCCCATCCACCGATTTTTCCCATTAGAATTAAACCATGTTAGTTCCCAGTCTAAATAGAGGTTTCCTAAGTCATGGTGCTTCCCCCCAGTTATCATCCATTTTTTAGGGGTAGATGTTCCATGAAATAAACTCTCCAGCTATTGGGGTACAACATGACTTGGGCATGCCCATCGATTTTTCCAGATTTTTCCCATGTTGTCTTCGAGTTTAATCATGGATTTACTATATACCCTCTGGCTATGTAACATAGCCATGGAAACTGGACAAATTTGGATGATTTTCCCATTAAAACCTCCATTTATAGGGGATTTTCTATGGCTATGTTAAAGAACCAGAGGGTAATATATCCTAAACATCCTAAACCAATCTAAATGGGGATTTTCCCATTTCCAAAGGCCCATCCCATTCCCATCCCACCTTCACATTGTGCGACAAACACATTACGTGCGGATGCCCACCGGCCACCAAAGTGGGCCGTTCGACGCGTTCCACGGTGGACTCAGGTGGTGGATGGTGGATGCTAGATTTTCTCGTATTTTTGGTAGAAATTGGTAGGATTTCCTGGGATTTCATTGGATAAATGTGGGATCAATATGCATAATGGGATTTGTAATGGCATTTCAATGGGATCTAATGGAATGACCCCGCACATACTTGTGGTATACAACTTAGGAGTGCAGTTGGGGATGTTAATGGGTATTAGTTGGTATTCATCAATTGTTGAAACCACCGTAAACTGGTACATAACCCCTATAACTAGGGTGTCTGGTTACATATCCATTTATAGTTGCGCTATACCCTCCGCTGTCGTCAAATGTGGCTAGCTGGAAAATCCCATATAAACGGAAGCTTCCTGCTGGGAAAATCATCTAGAGATGGTGGAGTTTCCAGCTAGCCATGTTTGAGTACTGGAGTGTATACTACTTTGAGGCGATCCATCAATATCCACCTAATTTTCAGGGTTGAATTTAGTCTATAATTTACAGCGTGTTCGGGATTGGGGTCCGTAACCGTAAATATGCCCATACGCCGTTACGCCGATCCCTGTGTTTACGCCGATACGCTGTTACGCCGATCGCCATGTTTACGGTGCCCTATATGACCAACCCTAAATAAACCCTTAACAAACCCTAAATAAACCCTAAACAAACCCTAAACAACCCCTAAACAACCCTAAACCAAGCGCAAACCCGAAAGAATTAAACGGCATTCGGTGTATCGGTGTATCAGGGCGCGCGCGGCAATCGGTGTATCGGTGTATCGGTGCGAAAAACGTTTAGCGGACCCCAATCCCGAACGCTATGCTAATTTAGTATATTGACCCATACTATCCCATAATTAAAGAAAGAAACTGGCCAAACAAAATCTGCTGTGTTCAAGTGTAAATATCCAAATCCAGTTTTCTAATCACCATCTTTGGGATAGCCACACAAAATCATGGTTGATTTTCCCTTCCGCAGACGTCCTGGAACTACGCTAAGATCAACTGAACGAAGCTCCGCTGTGAATGGAAGCAGATTGGAAACACCTAGCTACTGGAATTAATTACAAATTATCTGTACGAATTGTTCTCAAGCTTGTCAAGAGGTTGTTTGAATTAGCTCTGACCTATTTCACTATGGCATTTCAAGTGCAACTAGTCAGGGCCCCTTGCAGGCTTGCAGGCTTGTGTCGCTTTCTGTCATTTCATGTCTTTCTTTTTTTTTTGGATTTTGTTCGTCCCCTTTTTCCAGGTTCGATTTTGGTAGTTGTGCCATAGAACAGCTCTTGTCTCGTCTAGCAAGATAGCATCCTCAGCCAATACCGGCCCTTGTATGAGCCAGCAGGGCTAAGGGGATACTTTTTACTTTAGGGTCTATTCAAATGTATCATTTTCCCTATTCAAATGGCCATCAATTCAAGGTATACAACCCATTGCCAGACCCGAATATCACATCAAGTTAGTTGTATCCCACCACTATCCCCATTGGTAGTATTCCCATCATATCACATCATCAATCAAAAAAGCCCATTACATCTCCATCAATTCCGATTCTATCCTATGCCATATCTCCATTAATTATATATATTCCTATCAAATCCCATGAAATCCTATGAAATACCATCAAATCCCATCAAAATCCTTCTAAATATCACTAGAATCCCAATGAATCCCATCTATTCACGGCTGAATCCCCATGAACTTCCCATGCTTCGTCTCCATTTTCACCCAGTCACCGAGCTCCGATCAGTGCTCACCTCGCAGCCAGGAGATGGGAGATCCCTTTTTTTTAAATCTCATTGAAACATGGAATATGGGATGAATATATGGGCTTTCAATGGGGTGAACATGAGATTTTACATATTTTTTTTATGGGATTGAAAGGGATTTATAGGATTAAACGGGATTTTGGGGGATTTCATGGGTAGTATGTTTATAATTTTATAGATAGCTTGGAAAATCCTCGAACCAAATGCGGGATTTTCCAACAAACCCAATCTTTGATGACCAGAGGGTTATCCCAAAAATTGGCCCAGACTGTTGGAAATTCCTAATCAATTGGCATCCTTATACATGTTCATCTTGAATGCACCGCCTGCAGAAATGCGGCCCTCAAAATTTCATACCTTCGATTTGGGATGGAAACGGATGAAAAAAAATGGAAATGTATGGAGTGTCAGTCATTCTGAGGGGTGAGGTTGAATCAATCAGATCATATTCAAACCCGACATTTGTAAACATATGTGGGAAAAAATCTGCCATAGTGTTCCATCGTTCCACCTAGCCAATCACATTTTTCTTTGGTTATTTCCGTACTTGAATTTGGGAGTAGAAATGCAAAATACACAAGTGTTACATATAGTTCTTCCATTTTTGCGTGGCTTTGTCTGTAGGGAACCCCTAAATTTCATGGTTTTCCCATGTTTCCCTATTGAAATTGCCATTGTTGTGTATCGTCCATTATCAGACAAACCCAAATCCGTTATGCATTGGCTCAATCATGTTGAATCTAGATTTTTCATTGTCAAAAATGGATACAAAATCAACGTGTCTGTGGTTCAATCCCTCAGGTTTGAACACATCCATCTCATGTTGTTGGCTTAAAAATGACACTCAATTTACTCAATGCATAAAACTCCCTATCCCATATACTGGCTAGTTCCTCCAACTTTACCCCCATCAAATCCGCCGACCCCGGCCGACGCAAGGGGGAGCGCGTAAGGGAAAAAGAGGAACAGCTCCTAGCAACGCAGTCCCAGCAGCTTTCCAATTTTCGATGCA
>BGPT01001614.1:105467-145066 GCA_003297045.1 Symbiodinium sp. clade C Y103 | reverse complement strand
GTGTGCAGAGTGCAGCGTGAAGTGTGCAGCGTGAAGTGTGAAGTCTGGAGTGCGAAGTGCGCAGTGTGAAGTTTGAAGTGTGCAGTGTGAAGTTTGAAGCGTGCAGTGTGGATGGCGAAGTCTGAAGTTTGAAGTGTGAAGTGTGGACTTTCATTTGTGACATTGTTTCAACAGCGCAGCACATGTGCGCAGCGCACGCACGCACGGGCCTGGCTNCTCTTGCACGGTGCAAGCAAGTTCTATAGATGAAAAAGGTCTTATAGTATATCCAAAAGGCAACTTCCGCCCCGCCTCGTGCGGGTACTACTGGTATTTTTAGATTTTTCCTGTGGTCCTGTTGGATAGGAAAGACGTTTTTTTTTGGTATACGGTATACCCAATGGAAATGATGCACTCATATAAGCCCGTACACTATCAGATACTTATGATATCTTATAATTACTGATATTTCGATATACTTAGTGGATTATAGCCCCAATAGAGAACCCTCGTATACCGACATACCCCATTTATTTCAGTGGACTAATCATACCCTGGGCCCAGCTCAGCCATTCTCAGTGTGCCAAAACTGTGCCCTCGGTTAAGCCGAAGACTCGCGCGCGTTGGCGCCGGAGAAAATGTGGCTGAACAGTTGCCAGATGCCTCACAAAGGAATCGGGCAGTGCTCAAAATACCTTTGTTGGTAGATTGCAAAAAGGGTCAAGAGCTACTACTTGGACATAAAGGGATCACCTGAACCTATTTATGATATTTATGGGAAGCCCAACATAAATCCCGTCAGTTTTTGTTGGGTATAATTAGTAATGAAATATTGGCATTGCCTGGGCATCCCCCTAGTATCTCTTGTGAAAAAACATGGGTTCATGAGCCTGACGAGTTTCCCTTAAATCCACCACATGACTCACAGTTTCAAGTAGGGTGCCAACAAACCAAGCCCCTTGTAGCTGCTTCCATCCTCGATATGTTGAAACTGCTGGACAGTTCCGTGAAGCTCGGCCATACCGTGCCTCCTTTCCTGATCGATTTTGGCAACCAGTTTGGTCCACAAAAACACCAGCCGGACATGGGACAAGCTCTCCCATGGGGAAACATCGTTGTGAATCATATTTTTGTCAGAAGTCAGTTGACTATGTTCACAGGCTCTTTTCATTGATTTTACGTAGTCACAGGACATCATGAACCACATTTGTACAAAGAGTTTGACATCCCAACATGTTTCTTTCTTCAGGGATGCCATTTGGCTCTGGGTGAGCATTGTGTAGCCCTCCACCCACAAATGCTGTCACTCACTTCTGGTTACAAACATGGATTTACACCCCTGAAATCTGAGATGGAAGCCCAATTTAGATAATGACCGGTCCTACTGGAGACTTGAACTCCCAAGCCCATTTCTTTGGAGTTTCTATGTTTGATTTCAGGCGCGTACATTCCCAGCAAAGGATCATTCTGAGTACCACCAAATGGAGCTTGGTCCCTGCAGTGAGCTGGGTTTTTGTGGCTGTTTTGCTCCAGGTCAAATAGATGTTCGACCAGCTGAGCGTCGGCTGTGCTTAGAACATCCTATCTGTTGCTCTGACTTCAGTATATAGCAGCAATTTGACATGATAACTGTAGTGTTCTTTTTTGCACAGATATCAGTACGATGTTGGATGATGATGGATGTTGGATCTTAGTGAAGCTCCTCAAATCTGAAGCAAACTTGGCATCCCGTCTGTTTTTTCAAAAGCTACACCCTCTGTTGGAGGTGACCCGTCTCTGCTTTTTTAGATAGGAAGAGAATGCCTCATAGATACTGCAGCCTTCTGGCGAAAGTAAGTGGGCGATGAAGGCAGGCTGGAACTTGTTAGAGCCATTGACAATTGTTTTGTCGAGTGTTTTCAAGATATTTACATGTGTCCAGATCTAGTAACTAGCGACCCTCGGATTTCGAAGTCTCAGTCTCTTCGATCTATAACAATTGACAATGTTCATATTCAGAATATAGTATCACTGCATCCAGCGGTTTCACTCCCATGGCCCGTGTGGCCCCAAGCCATGATGGCAAAGACATGGATGCAGGCGGGTGGCTTCTTGGGAGGGAGGCCAGCCCCATCCAATGAAGAGCCCGTTCTGTAGGATCCAAAAATGAAGCAATGCACCATTGAACAAGGGACAAGCATGGTTCCTGGCAGGGTCTTTGTTTCTTAGGAAGTGAAGTGATTTACAGTAGCCTCCAGTAATCAAACATGGCAAGTGAACATCCATCATTTACAGTTGATTTTCCCAATATAAACATCCATTTAGTTCGAGGATTTCCCAGCTTGCCATGTTGAGGACACTCTAGAGTATTGATATTGAACATCAATGAGATTCACGGGTGCTGGCTTCGGCCCTTGGCGCCCTGGGGCCCCATTTTTTGTTGGATTGCTGAGTTGCAGGTAACAATTCAGGAAGGCCTGTTCCTATGTTTCCTGGTTTCTACTCTGATGATCTCAAAGTTCTATCTCCAGTCCATACCAACAAAAGCAAGTATGAACTGTGATGTATAGATGAACCTCCCAGATGGCAAAATTCTGACATTCTGGAAACCTTTTGGAAGTCTTCTTTCTCTGCTCTTTCTGAAATCAGTTTCTGCCTTGTCAGCGTTTCCGGCTGGTTTGACTTGGTCCCTTGGGCTACCATTTTGGTGTTTTTATTTACCCTCTGGTTGTTTAACATAGCCATGGAAAATCCACTATACATGGAGGTTTTAATGGGAAAATCATGCACAATTGGCCATTTTCCATGGCTATGTTAAATAACAACAGGGTACGTTATTTGCCTCCCCCTGGTGAAACCTTGTCCTTTGCTGCTGGTTTTCGCCTCAAAGTGAACCAGGATTGGCAGACAGAGACCATCCCGATGGTTGGAGGTTGATGCCAATTTGGCTGAATTGAATAGTTCACAAATCACCTTAAACTGAAATGATATCATGATATTAATCATGATTTTGAATGGTTGCTGGAAAAAAATGAATGTACCAACTAACCGGACCTATGTATATGATATGAATGTCTATATTATATATATATAGCATTCGATGTTTAGGATACACAATTTTTATCAATGTTGGCATCATTTGGCATGATCAATACACTGGCAGAAATCTGCGGTAGAATCAATATGGGAAGGATATGTGAGGCTGCAGTTGGGGTTCTAATTGGATATATATTTATTTTTATATTAATATACATATATATATATATAATATTATGTATACATATATCATATTATATGATATATGGAGGTTTCCTAAAATGGGGGTCCCCCCAAATCATCCATTTGATAATAGGCATTGTATCCTAACTTCTGGCGGTATCACCATGAGCCAGGCGCCCGGCTGCGTGACCTTCGCGATCTGCGCAACGCCGCACGGCAACCGCAACAAAGTGCGGTGCCAGCGAAGGCGGCGCCCTCGCGGTGTCGAAGGATCTGGTTGCAGCTTGGAATGATGGGATTTTTTGATGATTTGTTTGATGATTTTTGCCATAGGAAGTTGTGATTTTTCCTGACAAGCAACCGAAAAGATCAAAAAATAGGCATGATGCTGGGGTTCTACGTTTACAACAGAAATTGAGTTGCGACCATTAAAAACTGGGAGTTCACAACGATGGAACCACCAGAAATGATATTGACAGAAACAAAGCGGTATGGATAGTTGTGTCAACTGGTCTCAAGTCATATTTCCAGTCGGTTTGATTTGTTGGGTTTTTCCATCCTACCCTGCTTGCCAGCACCAACCAAAATTTAGTGATGCTTAGCGGGGAATGGGGGTTGCTGACCTATAATAACCATTTTCATAATCATCCCATTCCCCATTCCCTACTAAGCACCAGTAAGATTACCCCAAGAAGAATCACAACACATGGCGATTTGCTATGCACCAGGCAGTTGCAAAAACCATGCCATGGAAGGGTGATGTGATTGAACAGCAACACCCTGGGTGTGATTTTAGTGATAACCCCAAGCATAAAAGGTGGTGATTTCTGGCAGGTTTGGTTGAAATCTTTGGGATTCATAATTTTGGTTCGATTGTACAAGTCAACACGATTTGTTGAAATGCTCTACCTTGCAACTATCAGCAAATAGTATACAGTATATATATATATATATGTCACCAATACTTTTCAGTTTTCAGGATGACTGGGCCAACAATTAAACATGAAGAATCAACGTGTAACGTTTTGCGAATCGAATACATAGAGTATAAGATTATCAATAATACATATTAATACCAAGAAATATAGCGGCCTAGGTCACCTAGATCCCCTTGAGTTCGCATATGTAAGTATAGCCTGTACCGGGACTCAGTTGTTCATTTGATCCACGTAGCATCCAAGGAGCTTCGTAGATGCTGTGTCCTGGCGTAAGCTATGCGGAGATGCGAGCTTGCCACAGATGGCATAGTGGGGAATACGTACCAACTAGCCAACTATAATATGGAGGTTTCCACAAATGGGGGTACTGTACCCCAAAATGGATGGTTTATAATTGAAAATCCTTTTTGAATGGATGAGATAGGGGTACAGTACCCCCTTTTTTGGAAACCCCCATATAGTGATGATGATACCCTCTGGGAATGAGAGTACAAATGTCACAGCTAAAGATTATACCATCTGGTATATAATTTGTTGGAGTTACTACCCTTACTACCCAAAGTCACCACACAACTGATTGGAGCCCCTAGGATGAATGCGAAAAAACCTGATGCTTTTTTGCGCCCATATCGATTTCTCTTGACCGTCTTGTGGTGACGTTTGAAGATGGAGGGGTTCTTCAAATGGTGGATCCCCAAGTCACCATGGCTTTTCAATACTAAGTCGCACTCTAATTTGGATGATTTGGGGATACCCCCATTTTAGGAAACATCCATATAATAATGTGGTAAGCTCAAATACATAAACCATCCCCCAAATCTCAATTTCTATGGGTGCCATTTCGACCATCCCCAAATGGTAGGTTTATGGCATTGGGTTTCCCACATTGTTTGATAAGTCTAATCACATCTAAGGCTGGTTGAGACATGGCCAACCTAGATTGGGCGGATATCTGACAATGGGCTAGTTGCATTGAATAGCGTTGATTCGCATTTAATGTTTTAGGCCAGCAACCAGCCTTCCCGCAATTGTGTCCCTTGGGCAGGTTAGCTCCCCATGTCTGTTTAATGACAGCCTTTTCCACGTTTCTGTGAGGGAATCCCTCCCCCTAATATCAAGATATCCTCCGATCTATTGGATCTTTTCATTCTACGGTCCGGTATATAGGGGTCTATTTTAATTTTTGCTGCTGGTGCATGGGGCTATCACATTGCTATCACAAAATGCAGTGGTTTAAGGTAAGTTTCTAAGCAGAGATGAGGATTTTTTCCGAAGTCCTAAGAAATATAATGAAATATAGGGGTTGCAGTAGGTATTCCCTTCGAACAATTCTTGGAATCATCATCAATCATTCTTAAGATATCCTCCTTACACATGAATATGTCATCCCTTAAGCTGGATGACCCTTCCAATTTGGCAATTGCTTACCCTCTGGTCATGAAACGAGGCGTGCTGGAAATCCAGTATTTTGTTCGATGATTTTTCCATAAACTTCCATGATCTTCCATTTGTTGTGGATTTCCCAGCTTTCCATGTTTGAGTATCCCATGATATTCCCTGATATTCCCATTAAATTCCATTAAATCATATTAAATCCATATTTGTTGGTGCTTAAACCTCCATTTATTGTGGGATTTCCCAAGATGTCCCAGCTTTCCATGTTTGATGACACCGGATGGTATTACCACATTATGTCTTCAGTACGATTCCATCAACATCCCCCCATGGTTCCAATATGTATATATATATATATGTATAATATATTCCATTATATTCCCATTATATTCCCATCATATTCCAATGATATTCCCATTGTATTCCCATTATATTGCCATCATGGTGATATACTATTCCACTGTCCCTAGGACTGTGATGGCGATGTGGATTGGAACGACGCGGAAGTGATGTCCAGCGCCCGCACCTTGCACAGATGGTACTGAAATGTATTGAAAATCAGGGGAAAATAATGGAAAACCACCCATGGGCCAAATCCCATGGTTTATTCATGTGTCTCACATTTTAATACAGTTGACGTGTCTTCAAACATGCCATTTTTTTGGGGGGGGTAAACCGTTATACCGTGTTATACCTCATTCTCAGACCAGGTCAGCCCAAGTTCAATGATGCCGTGGGTGTTTAACATGTGGGATTTTTCGAGGGTGGCCCCATGACCCCAGGTTTGGCGCAGCACTTCTTTTCCGGTCGTGGCGTGGACAGGCGCCCGCGTGGACAGGTCTCTTTGCAGGTGGCCATTTAGGTGGTTACTTACTGCTGATATAGGGTGAGATTTCATGGGTTTCACGGGAATATTCGGAATATCACATCATCAAATGTAATACAAGCTGTGGAGTTTCCAGCATAGGAATCATGTGGGCTTGTGCAACAATGGAGACTTCCCGATAAGTGGCGCTTTGTTCATTGGGAAAATGAGGTTTTCAACCAAGCATTTTTTTGGGGGGACCCTATCTGGAGACAAACCCATATCCAACGTAGACCTTGCTGAAGGGTAATCACATGTAATTATATACTGTATGTGGTGAATTTTGAACCAGACATGCAAATGGGTCATCACTTCTGGGACTTTACTTTTTCAGGCATGAACATTCACAACTTCCAGCTGAATTTGGGCGACCCATAAATCCGGAAAAACGAGGCTTAGAAGATGATTTCACTGTACTTCTAGAAATTTTGAGCTGGTGAAATCTCCAAAAGAGCCCTAACAATTAGGACGGCTGTTTTTTGGCCGGAATCTCTTGGCCAACCATTTTTTGGGGCCCCTGGAAAGAAACATTAGAAACGACGATCCTTCCAGCCATCCGCAGACGCTTTCAACGGCAGCTCCGGAGCGAGTCACGACGACCACGGCGGCAACGAGGCACGGGCCTTGGCGGTTTTCCGGTGGTGGTGGAGGTTGAACTTTTGAGGGTGAAGGGATGTTGAGGGGGATCAGAACATGCGGCTTTTGATGGGTTTTGCAGGTCTTACTATGTCTTACTGATTTACTTCATGTAAAGTAAATTTGACTTGAATCATTTTGACTCTTTGCTGATTTCATTTGATGACTGATCCGAGCCACAACTGGTTCCCCGCCTTCCCAGGTCACGACGACGGCGACGAAGCGCCGCCGCAGGACGCAACCTTCATTGAGTTCTGCATGAAACCATGGGGTGGATTAGCACCTGCAAGAGTTCTTTGAAACCATAGCCATCCATAGCCATCCATAGCCATGTTATCTATGTATATACATATTGTCAAGTGTATTTATGAACATGTGCAAAATAGCTATACACTGATTCACTTGGAAATGCCCCGGATGTGTCCCCTGACCCCACTCCCGCCAAGCGCGAGGTTCATAACCACGCGTTGATCATGTTTGCCTCGCTCCTTGGTCGGGTGCATGCACTCGAGAAGATGGGAATATTGCATGGACATCGACAAAAAAGGCATTTTCCACCCAAACTTGGGTTCAATCTGACAAGACTAGAAAGTCACCCTACCCTGGAAGCATAACTTAGCCTGAATGACACGTGAACATGGTTCAACTAGAACTCGGAGGTACTGGGTACTGGGTAGCCACCAGAAAGCGGAGATTGAAACTACATGAGTCAACAAGCCAGAGTAACATCCGCAGATGACTCTAGGCATGAAGAGAAATATGAAAATCATGTTCTTCCAGGTCATGTTGCAGATGACCAAATCTCTGGGTGAGACCAGCTATATAAAACAGAAAATGAGCGTCAACTTACCCCTAGAAAACCCTCCACTATATATAGGTATGGAAAGCCCATTATGCGTAGATCATTTTCCGCAAGGGAAAAGCATGGATTCCAACGCCAGCTGATCGTTGAGGAATGTGACGGGCAAGGTCATCGAAGATCAGGACGACTATTGGCATCTCGCCGACGGAAGGGGGACAAATATCTGGATCGTCAGTACCTGACTCCAACCCCATGATGGGTCAGATCAAAGCGGATTTATAAACCCATTGTTTACTTTTAAAGGGAAATACTTAGCGTACTAGTTTGGGAACCCCTCATATTAATAAATTGGGGTTTATTAATCCGGAATAAACATCAAATTGTAGCCACAAGGGTTCGGAACTGAAATAACTTCACCTATTTATCTTGCCAGTTCCTTCCCTTGTACTCCCTTGTATTTGGGGTGTTGGGGGCGACCCTGTATTATCTTGGTAATTAGTAGAATCTATTCAGAAACATGGAGAATGAACAAACAACGATTGCGGAATACTGGGGTTAATAGGAATATGATTGGGATATACTGGGGACAAGATGGATAAATACAGCCTCATGTCCCGAAATGGGTTGGCATTGGGGTAGCTATCCCTAAATGTGCTTGTCTATCCTTATTTCAGGTTGGTGAAATACTTGTACTATATTTATCAAGACTAATGGTGGTCCATATAAGGAATCATCTCCAAAATTGCTTGTTTCTGATTTGAGAAATATCATTTTTTTCCATAGATACTATGTTTGAGACTACTGCTTCTACCCGTGAACATAAAGGGATTTTTGCCTTTGAAGTGTGTTAAAATCGGGATCTTTTTCTGATGGGATGATGATCCCTGAGGATTGGGTGCGATGTATCATTATTTGGCACATTATTTTGCAATTTATCTAATTTTATAGACTTCTAAAGCTATATATCTATATTTTCTAAAGATACACAGTACATGAATGTGTGATTCTTTTCTACTATTCACATCTAGATACAAACACATGAGTATTTCTGATGTGTCTGAATATCCGCTGATATCCCAGGTTGTCGTGTTCGCGCTACCGGCTACCAGCTGAGGCCAATCTTTGTGATACTGGAAGCGCTGCTGACTCTCATTCTTTGGGTCCCCAAGATGCACTTGTGGGATATCCTGGGAGCCATCGCGATTCCTGGGTGTGTTTGATTCTATGGGATGTACCCATAGACTTGAGAACCAACAAAATCAGGGCAGAATGGATGTTGATGTGGTGTTTACCCAATGCCAATGATACCCAAAATGAGGATAGACCATCCACATAGCCATCTGGGAATCTCACCTGGCAGATTGGAAAATCCCCAAGTGTTTTCCCAGCTAGCCGTGTTCCCATTCCTTGCGGTGTGTAGGAGCAGTGTATGTATGTAGATGTTGCATCATTCATCTACTACGCGATTTCCTGTTGACAAATCAGTATAGCCGCATGGCAGAAGGTGAACTGGGCACTGTTCTTACTGGTTCCTTTCTTGCGATAAGCAGATTCCCATTGTGATCAACAGGCAGTATATTTGACGGTCTCACAGTACACCCCACTATGGGTTGAGCATTGTCGGTGGGCTACCGCCCCAGTGATACACAGTACGGACAGTAAGTGTGAACTACTAAAATGGTTCCCACCATCGTGTTTCAGCTTTATCAGGTGTTTATGAAGCTTGAGTTGGCCTTTTTCCGGATAAATTTGGGCAACCTCATAACGGCCTCATTGAAAAATGTTGTTGGGGTAATCATCAAGAAAGTGCTTCTCGTATGTTTCTAATTTGGCCATACTAAAACTGTGGTATCCAAATCTGCTTTGCTAATCGTGGCTCGTGTCCAATTGACCCCCAAATCCACCTGTCAATCACCACATTCCATCTAAACCAGAGATCATAAATTGATATAAATTGGGGTTTATCCTTCAGCCAAGTAGCCAGATTAATCAGTTCACAATTTTACTATGTTTTTCATCTTTCTCGCGGTGAAATCACCATGTTTATCACCATGTTTACCATGTCTATCATTAGACAACCCCGTTAAGGAATTCTGTTCCGTTGCCCGGAATTGCTGTTGGGCTTCACCAGCTCCGAAAAATCACCGAGTTGTCCCAGGTGATTGGAGCGACCAGCGAAGAAGAGCACCTGGGACCTTTTTCGGTGGGTCCACTTCCCATGACGACCTGGCAATATCTTTGGGATTCTTTGGGATCACATGTTGGAGTTTTAGATAGTTTTAGTGTGTTTCAGGCTCCAGTCGTACGGAAAAGACGCATTGAAAATGAGCACTCGGAACCCTGCTTGTCAGGGCGCTTTCATGTGCACATTCCTCCACGCACGCCTGTCACGCGAATGGAGGGTTCGGGGGGTGGTTTTCGGGTGGGGGGTTGGGTGGGGGGGTCTAATAACGTTTTGTCGCCTTCTTTTCTTGCAGTTGTTTTTTGTATTTTGCAATTTCTCAGACGTTGCAATTGCTAACAGGCTCGTAATGCTACGCTGTAGAACTTCTCTTGCAAGTTCTAACACTTAACACGCTCGTAATGCTACGCTGTAGAACTTCTCTTGCAAGTTCTAACACGCCCGTGATGCTACAGAATCTGAACTAAATCGAACGAAGTCTCAACTGCAAAGGACCAATGCACTTGGACGTGGTAGCCGTGCGCCTGGCCTCATGACAGTCCTCAAACATGCTCTTGGAAGCGAACCAAAAGAGTTCCTGCTTATCACAAGAGACAGCTCATGGCTGTTCGAGTGAACTGAATGCACTGAAACAGGAACGGCGAAAAAAACACCGTAGATGTCCCTGATACAACGTATTGAAAAAACAAGACTAAGAAAATATAGATAAATATAGTACTTTCAAGAAAAATCACCTCCTGAAAAAAGGGCGCCAAAAAAAACAAGTTAGTTGATACCAAAATTGACATTTCGCTATAGCGAAACAACGATCGACATAGAAAAACATGTAGTTATTTTGCTGTAGCCCCGTGCGACATGCACGAAACTGTGGCGCCATGCAAATTTTGATCCATCTGTCAAAAAAACAATCCTGGAGAAACGTGACTCGTGACGCACGACTTGGCCATTTTTTTTTGTATGTTTCAGATGATGTTCGGCCCCTATGTTTAGTGGCTGGTGCTTTCAACGATGTTTTGTGTGCAACCTTTAGAAATGGGAGGACGATCCCAACTGACCCCATCTCAGGTTCTTCTCTGCAAAAGCGGGCTTGGACTCGATGTTTCCTGGCCAGACGAACATGGCCACTCATCAGGACTGGCGCGATTTTCCAGGCTCATGGAGTCGCAGTCGGAGGCATCCACAAAATGGCAATTGTTCATGGGGCAGATGATGATAATCTAATAAAACAACACATTTTGGGGTACCTTATTTTCAGACAAATCTTCGTTTTTGGGGGTATACACGGAGTCTAAGTCTAAGTTTTTTTTACCCAGAGAATGGCTCAAGGGCAGCTGGGACTGGGCCGCGGGACAGGACTGTGCAGACTTGCGATTCCAAGTTTGGAGATGGTTGACGTATCAGTGCTGCGGCCAATGTCATGACTTGGGGGTCCGCTGATTTATTGTGGATGAGTCCCCCTATGGTCATATGGGGATGGATTCCATAAATCCCGGCGATCTTGATGGTGGTCACCAGGGTAATAATGGGTATAGACCCATCGCGCCATAGCCACATTTGTGTATGAATCGACATAACAGAGCAGAATAGTTACTATATGGATATGGATCCAACTACTTCCTGCAGAAGGTACGGCTGGATCCAAATGGACTGATGTTTAGCCGGTATGCGGTGAAGCTTCGATCAGTTGACCCTGTTTGATTGGTGAATATAGGGAATTCTGCTAGCTGGTTTCCTAGGGGTTATTATCACCCATAATGGAAATCCCTATCAACCAACCAGTTTCTTGTAAGGGATGACAGATGATTTTGAAGACTATTCAAGAAGTTAATTCAGGTGTGAAAAGAACTTCTTCTAGTCGGACTGGGCAAATACCACTTCAACGTATTTCAAGCGTCTTGAGACTTTCCAATTTCCAGGAGCCAAAACACGTTGACTTCCAGAAAGCTGGTTCCTCACTCTGTTTTTCTGAAGGTGTAGTGGTCTTTGTTTCTCCAGTTATCACATCCCCCTTATATCCTTTTATATTAAAGACCATCCAGAAACCATGGTCTAGTGAGGGATTTCCACATCTTTGGGACCTTTTTTGATGGGTTTTTTCAATATTAGGGGGATGGGATTACTATCCGATTGGTTGGGTCACGGTTGCCCCTACACGACGAGGTTCAGCCATTCGGGTCTTTCGCATCTCGGCAGCTGGGGTAATTGGGAAATCACTTCTGTCTCTTGGGGGAAGACTAGCTGGACTTGTACTTACTTATGGCATCTTATGGCTTTCAGACCATCCGGCCCCAAACCCCCAATCAAGCATCGGTTAAGACTGGTTAAGAGCGGTTCAGAGATGATAATCGTGATTGAATAATTACAGAGGATACACTTTTTTAATTCCTGTTGATGAACTCCATCTATTTCTTGTTAGTTGCTTGGTTTGCACCGATCGCTGGCATCCCCTCATAGACTGCTTGCTCAGAGCCTTATAGCGAGGGTTGAGATGAGTTCAATGCCCCATGATTTTCCTGGAAAACCATCCCATTTCTCTGGATATATTCTGGGCAGTATCCAGATTTCTGGTCGGTTCCAATGTGTATTGTTCCATTCCTACTCGGAATGATGAACAATGATTTGCAATTGACTGTGACTGTGACATTTTTTTCGGGCGAGCCAAAAATTAAATCACCAATCAGATCTGAATTCGAGGTTTGGCGAGTCGACAGCGGAGTGTGGAAAATCTCTCAATCCAAGGCATTTGGGTCTCAATATCTTCATGCTATTGGTGGTGGGTATTCGTCTGGAGAGATACCACGGGCACTGGCGAACCCTCGCGCTTTGGCATCTGAGAAAAGGGTGAAAAAATGGAGGTACCTGCTAGAACCCAAACAAAGCGCTGGTTTTTACCCTCTGGTTATTTCACATAGCCATGGAAAACCACCATTTATAATGGCTAAATGACTATAAATAATCTATAAATGGGCCATGGCTTCCATGGCTATGTTAAAATAATAGCCAGAGGGTAAATGTTTTAAATATTAAACCATCTTCAACGGATCTATTTTGAAGCATCAACATGATGGGCCCCATGGGCCTTGAATGGATTTGACATGTTTCTTTTGACCTCTTTTGACCATCGAAAATTGGTGTCAACAGCATCAACATATGAGTTTAGCGACTAGTGATGGGGAGTTTACTCATGGACCAACCAAAGGCTGGTCATCTTAAGTAGTAAAACTAATCAACCAGATAGTCCTCTGTCGATTTCACAGTTCTCTACGGAAAATCACCATTTTAGTAGGTAATGGAAAATCATTGCAAAATGATGCAAGTTGTTCATACATTTTCCGTCGCAAACTATGTTGCTGGAGGCTAAACCATTAACCAGGTAATCAGGGACAGTAGACATGCCACAAAAGGCGCCACTTACCCTCTGGTAATTTAACAATATTTAACATATAGCTATTGAAAATGGCCATTTATAGTTGATTTACCCATAAAAAATTGTAATTTTCCATAGCTATCTTAGGTGATCTTCAATCTGGGCGTCATCTGTGCCGCCTTCAACTTCGCCACTGGGCGTTTTTTCCACTGCGGATGTTAGGGAGATGGCGAAGCGGGGGAAGCGATGACTTTTTTGGGCAGCAGTAACTCGTAGGCCCCTAAAAAGATAGAAAAATAAGCCAAGGACTATTTTCATGGGATTTTACTTCTCTATCTTTTTTTGGGGTGTCTATACTATATCCTTGACTCACTTGACTTAGTTTTGCGGGTTGCCTTTTGGTGTTGTAATGTAAGAGTTTGCCCCGGAGAATTCGCCACGAATGCTGGAGGTTTTTTCGGGTCAATTGACTGACAAAGGGATTACCTCGCGACCCGGAGATCAAGCGAAAAGTACTGGTTTTTGAAGGCCAAGTATGGTGGCTGAAACTACCCGAAATGGCTGAATTGGCCAACAATGGTAAGACAATCAGAAACTGCGATCCAACGTAATCTATCTAACCAGGGCATACTCTATTCCAAGCGGGCGTTGGAGAAGTGAGTTGGTTGCTAGGAAAGCCATGATGCCAATTGAGATCTTTGTCCGACTTGGAGGCCAAAGCCACTTTAATGTAAACCTTGGTCGGATTATTTGAGGTCTTCATTATTTGATTTCCTGGTATGAATGCTGAAGAATGGGTATATGCAAAAAAACCTGCTGGACTCAAAACAAAGCCACTCGAGGCAGTGATCGATGGACACGCTAGCCTTATAGGTGCAGGGGCGTTCATGTCGGAATTGGATGGATGCCATGTGGGACGGTCTATCCCCCGAATGGTCCCAAAGGCCAAGGCCAGCATCGGTAGCAGTTCCCTGTCCGTGTCCAGCAGTTCTTTCTTGGAAATTATGGGACCCCGAAATCCATTGGTTAGTGAATTTTCCTGAAACATTCAATGCAGCAGTTTCAGACACAGCCAGAGATGTATAGATAATTCATCCGATGGAGTAAAGCAAACCAATGAGAAGGACAAGCCACCAACTTTTCATGACTAAAACCTGTACTTTGCCATTTCCGGCAAGTCATTTCCGGGCGAACTCAGCAGGCATGTCGGGTGGCGTCTATGCTTTGATGGGGATGACCTTTGGCGTGGCTTGGTGTATAGCATTGGATCAACAGGTCCCAGTTCTGTTTATGTATTAAAGATGCCACACGATTGCACATAATATATAAAGTGATATATCCCAATAATAATAAACCATCCCAAACCAACTACTTGCGGTCATTTTACATCATCCCAAATAGGAGTATATCCAATACTGAATAGAAATAATTGGTGATCGTGTATTGTTGGGTTTACCACATTGATACGATTCATATGACATATATTAAACATTGACAATGATATATATATATATGTACATGACATGTATGACCCACACACCTACGTAATACACAACGTAGTATGCATATTTCCACATATTCAAGTAAGTGAGACTCTAAGAAGGGCAAATTGTCTCAGTAGCCATGGATTTACACATCACCCAAGGTCAGTGTAGATGTCATATGATGCCATGCAGAGATGGGTATGGGAATATACAAGGCATTTTCTTGACGCCAAAGCAATCATGTCCTCATTCCATGGCCACAGATCGTTTCTGGCCAAATCGGCACATCACACTGTTGGTTCTGTATCCCATTCTATTCCCATGTTAAATTGCCATTTCTGGACAAACCCATGTAATCATATATCACCATACAATGGTACAAAAACATGAATCATCATCTACAACCATGTTTGCATATTGAATATATATATTATATATATATATACATAGAATCATTTGGTTGGTGGTTTCAAAGTTTCAACAATGTTTATTGATTAGTGTAAATTTCGACAACGTTCTGTAGACGATTTGGAAAGATGATCGCAATTTAGCGATATGTTTATTTGATTCTATCTATTTCTTATGCATCTACATGTAAATATGTTCTGTATATATTTATATAATTTTATATCTACCTTCATGAAGTTTATGTATTGTATGACATGTGTATCTAACATATGGGAGATGGGTGGAAATTGGAAACCAACAAGATCAGTAAACGGCTATTGGTTGGGCCACACCACACCAAGAATGGGTATAGAATATGCTCGGAAATGCGAGTGATATAGCATGATATCACCACGCCAAAGCAACATCACCAGATGTCATACAACTTTGGACCATTTTGGACCCTATCATATCACACCAGATGTTTTGATGTATTGTGCACTGGACTTTCAGCCAATTTCATCCCCAGAAGTTGATCATTTGAATCAATCCCTCTAGTTTTCAGCCCCAATTTTTGAACTTTCAAACGCAATATTGTAATGTCAACGATATTTAAATCCCAAATAACTGGGAGATATATATATATATATACACATGAAACATATATATATATATATTGCATATTGAATGATATATATTATATGAATATATCCTTCGTTCTGAGAATTCGATCCCCAGCTTCGTTGACTCATCGTTTAGTCCAATTCGCATTCCCTCAGTCCTTGATCCTGAACTGGCACGACACCCGTGACCTGGCCAATGGGGGTTCTACACCTAGCACAACTGGCTTAAAACACGGGAATTAAAACAACACAAAAGTGGTTCAATATGTTGGATCTTTGGATTATACCATATGATTCCATATGTAAGATACGATTGGACAAATGGGGTCATACGACTTTTAACTCGTTGAATGATGTGAAAACTGTGGATGATGGTAGATGAATCCATGCCCTGGGAATCCATCAACCAAGCAATAGAAGGCTGGTTGGTGGTTTCAACCAATTTTCGTGTTGCCTGTGTTATTTTCCAATTGGAAGGGAAAAGCCATCTAAAGCCACTGTTTGGGGAATCTAGAGGAAAGAGTTGTACTTGTTTTTGCGCCATTTCAAGCCATCCCCAGCAATGACTTGCATTTTTTTGGGGATGCCTAGCCGAACCACCGATTCAAACGGCACAGCAGCTTTGCTGAACCAGACGCTGTGCGTGTTTGGTAGACAAACATGACATGCTGGAAAGCTTCAAACTTGTAGGGGATCTACCCATAATTCCATTCCAACAGAGTTGATATGTCTATATGTATATATGCACATACATTCGTATGTGTATGTACACATAAATATGTATGTATATTATTTATGAATATGCATGTATATTATATATATATACACATACATATGTACTCATATAGATATACACTGTATCCTCATATGTGCATGTGTATATTTATATATACACTTTGAGGAATTCCAATGTAGAGTGAACCGCCAAGCGCATTGGGGTCCAATTTTAATCGATGAGCGCTTCGGCGATTTATCATCCTTCCAGCTTCCGGTATTTGGAAGAAACATGGGATATAGGGGCACCCAATTTTGGGAGAAACCCACATAGCCATGCAGTTGTTCTGCGGCTAGATAATGTTGAGACATCCCAAGAGAGTGAGGAGCTGAATTAAAAAGTGGCAGAACCAGGGCTGTAGTGAATAGGCCCAAGTTAAAAGCTTTAAGTTTTTTGATCCGTGTGTTATTTCTTCTCAAGTGTCAATTGTTTTGGGTCAGAATCAAGGGCTTGGCTCCATTGGATCCGATGGGGCCCTGAGGCTATCGTCGCCCTGAGCTGTTCATGTTGGTGGTTCTCTTTCTCTTGGACTTGGCTTTCGTCCCTTAGGATGAGCAAGTGGGGTACCCACAAATCCTGGGAAACCGGAAAAAAAACGGGGGTCTGGAAGCAAAATTCACCAGTGGAGCACTGCCCAATTTGGATGTGGAATGCTGTTCGATTTGGGTATCGATCGCCGGTGAAAAGACTTGCAGCGTCCACTGTTGTAGATGGGAATGTCATGGAATGTCCAAACATTGGCGACCCTTAGACTCATTGATATTGTTATTGAAATATATTAGTCATGAATGATTAAGTATATATTTCTGCTTTCTAGGTCTTCTAACAGAATCCGGACCTGACCGATTGGGGACTTAATATTACCTTCTGATTCAAACCGCTGCTTTCAGAACCACATTCACAGCGTTTGGTGTGAGCGCAAGTACTGAAAGACACACATTTAAAATCCGGGCCAAGTAATTGGGACACCTTTTTACAGCTGCGACGTTTCAAGACGACCATATTTGTGGGTTAGGATTTACGTCGATTTACGTCACGTCTTCCAAAAATGTGATGTCCAGTCAATGTGGCGGAGAGTACCGTGCAGCATGTTTGCACCCAGCAACCAGAACTCAGACACATAGATGGAATTTGGTTCATATGCCCTTCCTATATCTTTTTACCTATTGTTGATATTGTTTGTGCCAAGAACATTAATTTGGGTAAAAACTATCAGATCTCCAAATGGCTGGTTTCATACGTTTGGAACGGTGATACGTCATGCCGTCGGCTTCAAGCCATCGGAGTTTGGGGTGACAGCGAGCTTTTTTGGAAAGTGCAGCAACTGCTAGCCCGGTTGTCACCCCGACCGGATGTTGAAGAACAAACCCAAGGTTTGATTCAGAGATGTTCAGAGATAAAATCCCACTATAATAGTTGCAGATTACTTTTGTATCCGTGGGTTACAATACTAGTTCAGATGTAGTGGGAGTTTACCTATTACCTATCTATCTAATACATCCAGAATGTGTATACTATACATCTATATACATCTATCTATACCCATCCATACCCTGTTCAGATGTCCACTGCGGCGCAGTCCTTCCCAGTCCCTCCCAGGCTTATTTCGATAGCATGTCCGCCGATAGTGAGACCAGCAGCTCGGTGGTGATTGCGAAGAGAACGCAGAGGGAACCTCGCAAAAGTTCAAATTCAACATATGTATATATATATATACACACACACATTATAGACAATTATATATCATTAAATATTAAATACTATTATACATTAGTGTATAGTATTGTATTGTTATATATTATTGTATATTATTGTAGATTTTTTTTACATTATTATATATTATCATATATTAATATATAAAGTATTAATATATATATATATATAATGATATATAAAATATAAACATATGATATATCATATATAAAGATATAGTATATATGTAATATCTTATATTTATAGTATCATACTATTATATATTATCATATATTATTATTTCTTAATATATGTTGTTATATATTACTATATATTATTAGATATTATGATATATTATTATAGATTATCATATATTACTATATATTCTTATATATCATTAATATAAATATACTATTATATATTATCATGTAATATTAATATAAAAATATTGTTATATATTATCATATAATATTATATATTATTATATACTGTATGTTTTTTGAATATTATTAGACATCATATATATATATATATTATTGTTATTATATATTATTGTATATTATTATATATCATTATTTATTATCATATACTACTATATACAGTATCATTATTATATAGCATTGTCTATTATTTTATATATTAGTATATTTTGCTATATATTATTAACTTATTATATATAATTGTATATCATTTAGTGATATATATATATATATGTTATTATATGTTATTATATTTTATTATACATTATTATATGTCACTATATATTGTTATACACTATTATATAGTGTTTTACACTGTTATACACTATTAGATGTTATTTTAGTTCATTTTATTTTACTTTGTATTGTTATATGTATATTGTTATATGCATATTACTATATTTTACTATATATATACATCATTATGTTAAACATTATATGCATGATATCATATGAATATGTTGTTAAAAGGTCATTTATAGTTTTATAGATACGGACCCCAAATGCCACGAGACCCAAACTGGTTCTGGCTTGGTGACGCGCTGGCGCTAGGTCACTCTGCTCATTTTGGTGGCTCCTTGGATCGAAAACAAGGGGATGTGCTCCAAGGTCAATTCAAGCCGTAGAATACCCAAACATGGGATACTCTCCGGGAATCAAACGTGGCAATTGGAAATCCCCTATAAATGGAGGTTTATAGCTGGGAAAATCATCTATAAATGGTGGATTTTCCATTGCCATGTTTGATTACCGGAGGACCGGAGGGTAAGATTGGTTGGTTTCTGATGGTTTGGAGCGCCGTTTGCCAAAGAATTGTGATCAATTGTGGCTTGGCCTGGAACATCACAGAGCCACAGGCATCTGACCGATGATTTGGGAAGTCGTGTTCCACGTGGAAAGACATTGCTGAGGGTTGCACCCTCTGATGGTATTGAATAGAATGTCATGTTTATCCAGATGTAGGTGTTCAGATAGATCCAAAAATTGATTAATTGTAAACATCAAAGGGCACAATATGATGCGTGGTTCATTTACCTCAAATGATACAAAATTGTGAAGAGAAAATCCCTTCCTCCCCTGCTACTCAGTACATTGGCAGCTCTTGTGGAATCTGTTTTGATCTGCAGGCTATGCTGCTGGCGTCATCCTGGGTTTTGAGCTTGGACAACCAGCGATTCGCCCCCAAAAAAAATGCGTGTCAACCATCGGGATAGAAGTGTTTCTCAACATTGGGTTGTATCCATTATTACCATCGATTTCCCCATATATGGAAGATAATATATGATATCTATTATTACCATCTATATATACTATCTATTTTATGTATGGATAATATATATATATACATAGAATGATAGATAGATGTACACAACGTGACCAATACGTCTGGATCAGAATTTAGGGTCCCTCATTTTTTTGAAAGCGCTCCGTGTCCCTCAAGGTTTAATGATTAAACCTGTCAAATCCCAGTTGATGATTAAATCATATTAAATCAACTTATATAAATCCCATAAACCACTCGTATGAATGGTTCAAATTCCATAAAAGCCATCATTTTTCACGATGAAAAAACCTCGTTTTGGGTGAATCCCCCCATTGAAACGACCACCTCTGTCTGAGGTGTTTTGGTGGGTCGCAACCTGGATGAAGAGGAGCAGATCCAGCATGCGAAGACGCCTCTTTGCGAAGATACCATAGGAATCTATCAATGTTCATCACATGAGTATGGGTCAAAATTTAAGCCCTATGGGACCACAGATTTATAGGTGTTGTTTTTATACCATCTAATTTTTGGGGTACCCAATCTTGATCCATACCCATATGGGTGGGTTCCATAATGGTGGTACCATGTGGTACCCCTATGGCTGGATGGGTTAATATGGGTTAACAACAGAAAATCCTATTAAATTTGATGATTTGGGGGTAAACATGGGTAAACCTCCATAGTCGTAAAAATTCAAACTTGGGGAAATTTGGATATTTGGAAAGAGTACTTCAATCTGCTATAAATAGGAATACTAATCAGGAAACACATGACTTGAGAATATAGCAAAAGTTAAAGCAATGATGTCCACGAGCGTTGCAACTTTTTGATCGTTGAGGTTGCGATGTGAGCGCATTCTGCAAGGGATTCTGGCCTGTGCAGGCGCCTGCCTGAGTACTGAAACTTGTTTGGGGGTGGTTGGGTTTTGAGGTCCACCAAGAGTGGTCGTTTTGAATGGTTTTAACCGCCTTTATATCCAAAAATGGTGGTTTTAACATGTTTTAACATGTTTTAACCAAGAAAGGTGGTTTTGATCATGCTTTAACAGTCTCAACCATCAAAAATATCAAAAGCTTCGCAGTTTTGATGGTTGGCGCATCCATCTATTTTTGGGCTGTCGGATTTGACTTCTTGTTTCTGGAAATTGCCATTGGGATCCATCAGGTCTCAAATCCTCAAAGTGACGTGTGCGATACGGTACGCGAATGAAACGACCCATATTCCCTTGTTCTGAATATCAAGTATGCTAACCACAGATGGTCTTGTCCGAAAATTGGTACCCCCACTTTCCCTCGGATTGGGTGGCCATAGAGGAATAAGTAACTTCCTCACTATCACGTCCCACACATGTATATCATATCAAATTGATCATATATCAATGTATTTACATATCCAATAAATATACCATTTTTTCTCACCATATTCTATCTCCACTAAACCATGAGATTCATTGGTGAAATCCCCATGTTTGATGGTTTAACCATGAAATTTCCTCATGTTTGCTGTTTCAAATCCCATACAACATCAAACAAAAAAACGCAATTTTTGCTGATGATAAATTTCATAGAACCACCATTTCTAACGGTGAAACCATGATTTTTTGCTGAGTCAAATCTCCCAGAAACCAGCCTTTTCCATGCAGCGCCGCCAGGAGCAGTGGGTTTTTTGCTGGTCTTCGCTTGGATGGCTCAGTGGCCTCCCAGGCTGCCGCAGATGTGTTGATGTGATACCCTCTGGTAAACCAACAGTTGAAACATCCATCAGTTTACTATGGAAAATCACCATGCTATGATCGGAAAATCAACTATTTCTAGGAGTTTATGAAAAATATTGAAAAATAACTATGCTGCTATTAATAGGTAAATCAACTATTTCTAGGGCCATGGCTTCAATAGCAAAGGGTTAGTTTCCCAGAGGGTATGGGTCAAGACCTATTATTGTCACATTTGGTGGAAGTTGTTGACTTTATATGATGTTATTGGATTTATTGAGTATAGAAATTGAGATTTGTTTCATCTATGTATACTCATGATGTTTGATGTTTAGCAATGTTATTGGGTATAGAAAAAAGCACTGTTTGATGCTATGTATCGTTATTATATATATATATATTATGCCACTTGTACTATATACCCAGCTGAAAACGTCTCTTTTGTTGGCAGGGTACCTAACAGATTCACCATGAACTTCACCCGATATACCTCAAAAACCCCTTCCTTCCAGCTCCGGCCGCGCGTCTCGCCCGCGAGGACTTTGAGTGACACCACTCCCTGGTGCTGGAATCGACAGGTCTTCAATCAGTGGGGCCCTCGAGTGTGTTCCACTGGTTTTTATGGGGATTAAGCTCAGAGTAGAACGGCTAAAAAGTTGTTGGTCTGATGTTATCAACCAATTTCATGATCTGGTTCATCATCATTCATCCAACCGTGCCAGATGTGATCTGTGTTTTTCATATTCAATGTGCTGTCTTATAAAAACACATCATTGAGTCAGAGTGCCATTGAAGGCCAGGGTCAGCGCCCAAACAGAGCCGTGGTTGAAAGCACCTATGAGTCGGAAGTTCCGTGGATTATCCTGAGTTGCTGGTTGAAGATGTCCGATATGTCACTGTTTGAACAGCACCCCAACAGCTGATGGTTGGAGATTCTGAATTCAAGTTACATCAAGTTACTGTACCATTCTTGACACTTCCACTGGTTTGGCAACCAGTGGCTCAAACAGCACAGCAACATCACGTTTCTGTGGACAAACCCGATTGGTTGGTTGGTGTTCTCCTTATCAAATACACCATATCATGTATATGTATATATATACAGTACATAATTAGGTATCTGTGATTATTTAAAAGATAATCTTCTGTTAGATGGTGATTCTTGATGTTCCATGAGTTGATTTATATCCTCATCCGGACCCAATCAAAACAATTCGTTGAAATTGGGGAAGCGCCGGCTGAGATCAGGTCGATGTTTCCTGATGAGCCACTCGGACCAAGAATTATGATGCACGATGGGATTTTGGGGGTAATCCTCTGGTAAACTGTTACATAACTATGGAAAATCACAATTTTTAATGGGAAAATCCACTATAAATCACCATGTTCGAGATGTTTCAAGATTTATCTTGAGTATTCTTTTGGGGCTGTATGTTCTTATGATATGCAGCATTGCATACATTGTGTGTTTCGTCCATTGTGTCTTCGTATGGATACCGGATACATTGCTGCATGGACAGACAAGAAATCGGAGGCGCCCTGTTCCCAGAGCGCAGGAACTGGAAGAGTTGAGGACGTCAATGGAGCGTCCTTTGGTTCGGATTCAAGTAACACTTTCTGGAAGGTTGAGAATGTATATATATATATACACTTATACATAACAATCTTCCCTCAGTCAAATGACCATGACCTGATTGGGTTATTTAAATCCACAGTTTCTCTATCCATGTATCGTATCAAGTTGGCTATGTATGCATGCCCCATCAAACATCGCATATTTTTATCCCCAGTAAACCACCAAATTCGTTGGTAAAACCCCCATTTCGATGGTGGTTCATGTGTGGTTAGAATCTATTGGGTTAGATGGTGAATCCATCAGGGCTGCTCCAGAGATTTTACAGCTAAAAATTTACCCACTTTGAGAACTTCTACTCTGATAAACCCAATAAAATCAGCCATCACCAAGTCATCACCATTTTTTATAGGTGGGATTAGAACAAAATGGGCATGGGGGTCAAAATTCAAGCCCTATGGGACCACAAGTTTTAGTATAGGTTTAGTATTACCCATCCAATTTTTGGGGTACCCAATTTTAACCCATAAATCCCCAGTCATCGTAGCTTCCTGGGGTTTGATGTGCCAGGTTCAGATACCATTGCGTCAGATGCCAAGACCAGCAATGCATCAGCCAGCCGTGGCCTCAGCAGCCCAGTTTCGGTAGAAGCGAACCAGGAGCTGTTGGAATCTGTTGGAAAAAAAATCGCCTGAAATGATGAACGATGATGCAACCAACTTGAATAGCGGATGATAAACATTGGTAAACTCTAATTTTGAATAAATTTGATCATTCTCTGGCATTTCCTGGCTGCTTAAGCCTCCTTCATCGAGCCGAGGTTCGACGCAATGCCAAACGTTGAGAAGGCGCGGTTCGATGTTTGGCCGATCCAAAAAAGCTGGGACTGGTGAACTAGGTTGGACACCTGGAAGTGATGGAGAAAACATCATGGATCCTGGAAAAAGTGTTATGTTTTGGGGCTACTACACTTGGTGAACCAAATAAAACTAATTGTGAAATTATACTTTATGAAATCCCCATTGTTGTTGGTTGTACCGTTGTCTGGACCGGGCGGATTGACTCGCACTGGCCACCCATTCTTCCCTCACGTCTCACCATGTTGTTGGACTTCAACTGTTGGATCATGACTGTCAGACACAGTTGGTATCTGCCCCCTTACTTTGAAGTGCTTCTGCTTTAGCGTGCGTCAATGTTTCGAAACGCATGTCATTTGTTTTGGGGGGCTGTACCAGTCGTGCAGAATTCTCATTCTTGGGGTGGAATGAACAGCTTGCAGATGAACGGTGGCCCACCCCTAAGGGTTGGGTGTAAGATCAAAGCGGTGGATCTAAGCGCCAGAATAATCATCACCGCATTGATGATCAGCCACTGCTGGCTTTGATTCGGTTTCGAACGGACGGCGTGATACAGCCATAAAGAAAAAAACTGGAGTTCAAAGTAAGCCTGGCTACACTGTAAAACCTGACGGAAGTGTAGTGCAATACTTTGTTTCGGTGCTTGGTATTTCGCCTCGGGCCCAAGCAAACCAAAGAAAGATCATCCCCCTGTAGAGGATCAGTGAAAACTGGTCATTTTCCATTGCTTTGTCCGCCCCTGGGGCAGGTGAGTTTTCGCATTTGCCAGCAAGCTGGCTGGAGCTACAGTTCCTGGCTTCAAACGCGTTGCACAAGTGTTTGTTGTCGGAGTAGATCCTGAAAAACTATACCTTGTTTGCATATATACAGGGACTGTTTTGGCTTAAACACGTATTTTGGGTGGAATCCATTTTGTGAGTCATGGTGCGGATCAACCCTCATTAAATCTTTGTTCGGTACACGCTGTACTAATACACTTTGTGAATAAAACAAAGCTGCTTTGCAGAGTATCATCCAAGCTTAGTTATGGAACGCTATGCGTTTCAATTTTCCTTCACGTTCCAGCCCCTTTTTCTTGGGGGGAGGAGCCATACTTTGAGTATTTGGCAAGTCGGGAGAAATGTTTCCAGCCATGTGGTGACTCTGCAAGTGCCACCTAGAGGGGTTGGCTGCGGCTACCCTTTTTTTTAATGGGCTATTCTGAGTGTTGGGGGATGATGTTTCAAGATTTCTATGGGTGTGTCTAAAAATAGGCCATATATCCCCAATTAGAGCCATTTATTGTTGGGATTTCATGATCATTAAACCATATAAAACATTATTAAACCCTATCTTGGGAATGATGTTCGTTACTTCCCAGTTGGCATTTTCTGAATCTCCACCATTCCAGGCATGGGATGCCATCGGCTCGACCAAGGTCAATGAACGTGGCGCCAAGTTGAGAGGTGCCATGGGTACCTCCGATGATCTCCATATGTATATATATATATATACATACATGTATGTATAAGTATATATAATATAGATATCATACATATCATATATCTATCCTATCTCCTTGAATTTCGAAGATGTAAGCAACATTAAGCATCTGGAGTCAAGCCCATTACATAATCTGAATTAAATGTAGTCCGTGGCTACCCAGTTCCAATCACTTTCCGACTTTTCCTGGGCAATCTTGAGCATCTTCAGGTTTTCTCTTCCGAGCATGGTCGAGCAGTCTATCGAGGGTATGTCTAATGGTGTTTAATGGGTATATGATGGAATACAATGGGATAGAACATATGATTATGATTTGATATGTAATTTTATGCAATCATCAATGCAATATTTGTGTGTGACTGAAGAGTCTGAGTGATTGAAGCCCAGGTATTTTTCATTGGCAAAATAAGGTGTCTTCCCAATGGACTAAGGTACCCTATTGACAAACCCATGTTTTTGGGAAAATGCATGGCTCTGGAGTGTATAGAGTGTTTTCGCTGGCCTCTTGATGATTCTGGCTCAACAGAACCCAGCTCTTGTACTAATTGTGAATGTATGAAAGTCTGAACCCCATACATATACAAGTGTCCTTGCCTGCGAAGACACTGCGGTGATGTGGAAAACCCTCGTTGCCAGCTTTGTGTGGGGCATTGTATGCGCAGCCAAAGAATGTGACGAAGCTCCGATGTTCCAGATGTCTGAGAGGCGTGAATTCTTCTGGCTTCCGGTGCGGTGGGAACAAATTCGAGAAATTACCATAAATGGAGGTACCCCCCAAATCATCCATATTTTTTATCTGATTTTCATGGATTTTCCATAAAGTCACTATCCAGCTATTGGGGTACCCCCATTGATGGACACCAAGTAGAGAAATGACTCAAGCTTCACAACTCAGAGGCTGCTCTTTCCCACGGGAGAATGATCTTTGGGGATCCCCTTGGATGGTGAAATATGTGTCAGGCTGAAGATGCCCTCCAAAAAAAACTCGAATCAAGCCTGGCGTTGCGAAACTGTATCATTTACATGAGTTTGCAGATGATTTTTCCCATGATGCAATATCACACACACAGTTATGTATGTATATATAATAATTGCATATTTTTCCTCCTGCCCATAGTAACGAGATCGTTGCGGCATTGCGAGGTGAATTACTGGTGACCTTGGGGGAACGACCCCGCACCAAGGATTTGAGCTTTACATCGAAAAGAGAGCAACATCAGTCCTTACCGATGTATGAGCCGAAATCGTGATCCTGCATGTTTAAGCAGCGATCCAAAAACGAAGTCGGCGGCTGCGCACCGTGATCCACACAGGTGGCATGAGCATTGAATTCATCCAAGAAACTACGAGCAATCGAGCGGCAGAATCCTGGTGGATATTCTTTGAGTGGCGCAGTGTGGAAATTGCCACTCTCATCACGCCCTGTCGAAAGACCAAAAGGCAAGTCCTTCGTAAGGCGGCCAGAATGGAGACATCGCTCAAGGCTGGACAATCTCAAAGTGAGTAGTGTCGTTGGCTTCGGCGATGGTGCACCGAACAAGCCTTGTGCCACATGAATCAGACGTACCTGAGGTAGCTGCAAAATCAGGTGGACAATAGGAAGTTTCCAAATACTGACTGCCTCATCATCTTCGCTGGCACGTGGATGCTCAACAAGGCCACACCCAGAATGCATAGCCAGTGCAAGGATACACTCCAGTGAGAAGCCGAGAAGAATAGTGCCGATGGTGATTTGGTGTAATTCACCAATGCGCAAATTCTGTAATCCCCACGGCTCGGCTGGGGTTCGTATGATACGGGGTCCAGGGCGATCAGCAAGGGCAACTGCCCTGGCTCTGCTCCACGTATTACATGGAGGGCCGGCAAGGAAACCAGCAACATGTCCAAGACGTATGTAGTGAAGCCAGAAAGATCTAACCTCAGACTTGGAAATATCGCCATGAACTGGATCAATGATAATATCAATCGATACCGTAACAATAACGAAGCCATTGCACTGAGGAGTCAAATTGTCCAGAAACCATGCAACATCCCCTCTACGTCGACGCCCAGCAAATGCATGTAGCAAAATTTTGTAACGTGACAAGGATTGCGGCAAGGGTTGGAGAGCTTGCCAAGAAGCAGGCGGATGATCAGAAAGATTTGAACACCATAACTCCCAGTCATACAATGCAGCCGGGTGCTGCTGAACAACACGCGAAGCTTCATCCTGAAGAAACGGCCATGAATCAAGAGAAAGTAAAGTCCTCAAGCTGGTCATGACAGTCTCATATGGCAAAGCAATCGGCTCAGCATCATCTGGGGTCAGCTGCTCAACAAGAGCGGTCAATGTGCGATAGCAAAAGGTCCAACTAATCGGATATGCCTGAATGAAGGTCTGCAACATCTCAACCAACGAAACGTCAGGAGTAGCCTCAAGGAGGCGTTCATACACAGCTTCAAAAAAGGCGAGATCATAAGGATCCTCCTGTCGATTTGCAACGTTCGGAAGCTTAGGACCAAAGCCTTGTTGAAAAGGGAGAGCTCCATCGGAGATGGCATGTAATTCCTGATCCCTAAGAGACCCAACACCCGGTACCGGGACACAGCGAGCTCGGCGAGACACAAGCTGCGCCTTGCAACCACTGGCGTGTCGCAAATGAGCCAGGACTTTCGAATGTGTATGAAATTCACGCAGACAACATGGGCAGTAAGTGCCATCAAAAAGAAAACGCTCCCTGGCAATATGGCCATGTGAACGGCACATGTGGACTTGCTCACCCGCATAAGAGGCAAAGGTGGTCTGGCAACACATACAACCAAAGCATGAGTCATCTGATGCAGATTGCGCAATGCGATCGCTGTTGGGGAGCCGCTCAACATATCCCTCCTCTAGAAGAAGGTGTCCAATACGGGAGTGCAATTCCAGGGCTGCATGTTCTTTTTGTCGTTGCAGGCAGGCATGAGTAATGCCCTTACGGATAAGCTTCTTCCAGTAACCTCCATGATGAACGATAAGGTCCTGCCATTGTGCAAAATGCGTCTTAGGATCTTGAAGGTCAGTGGAGGCTTGGAGCTGATGCCAAAGCCATGATAAATCATCTCGCAGCATGTCGACCCATTCATGGTCCTCACGCAAGACTCCCCAGTGGGCATGCTGTCGACATGTATGAATCGTTCCAAAATATCTCAATCTAGCCCGTCGTAGCAGCTCGGTAGGGTCAGGAAGATTGGTCTGAACCAAGATCTCAAGATCTGTTAGGTGAACGGAAATCGGAGTACCAAGCAATTTCCGATATAACTTCATGACACCTGCATGGATCTGTTGGCGTATCTGCCGAGTGGAAAAGGTCCAGCTTTCAAACCCATAGGTGAGCTTACTGAGAATGAGCGTCTGAAAGAGATCACAGCGAACTTTCCAAGGAATACTGCGGTTCCTGTACAAGAGACGGCGGTGCTGTTGATATGCCTGATTGGCGATAGCAAATCTACGGGAAATCTCATTTTTATTGACAGCACGATGATGGATAATACCTCCTAAGTGCAGATAACGACTCACAACTGCAACACTGTGTGTGGCTTGGTCGCAAACAATCGGCAAACCAGAGGAATCACTGTAGTATCGGCGCCGAAAGGTGCGGGCATGTGAGCCACAGAAGGTAAACATCACTTCGGTTTTCCCTTTGGAGAGATTTGGTTCCATCTGATACGATTTACAAGCATCGATCAGGACACTAAGAGTGAACTGAGCTTTGGATACTAAAGCTTCATTGCTAGAGGCAGTCAGAACAATGTTTAAATCATCCATCCACGTCGGCCCAAGCAGAGGGATGTAGTCAGCAGGCAGATCCATGGGATTGGCATAGGGATCTGGCAGATCCAAGACTGGAACATGTTCGAGGACGTCATGAGCGACAAGAGTCGTTTCAAAGACAACATCAGCGTAGCTATCGCCTGGACGCGATCCTATTTCAGTTCTGACTCTATCAGTCTGGTGGCCCAGCTGAAACCAAGTATCGCGATGAATGGCTTGAAGTAAGCGCTGGACATGCGGAGGGGCATTAGCTTCATGCAAGGCAGATGGTGCACTTAAGAGCTCGTGTAGCTCATGCATGGCCGCTGGTGCAAGAGCCAATCGATGGCACATCTGCGCAATACACTGGTCGGACATAGAACCTCCGACTGCCAAAGGACGGAGAGTCCTATAGAATGCTTCGGTTAAGTCCAAGAAAATAAGTGCGGCAGGCTGCTTACATCTATGCCTCCATCGGAGAAAAGCCCTGGTCAAATGGAGAGGTATGGCCACCGGCATGTGAGGGCGCCCCCCCAATTGCTGCCGTTGCATAAATGCGCTATAAAGCCCATTGTATTTCTGGCGAAGGGCCCGATGGATGGTTTTTCCGAGGTGGCTCGAGATTAAGAGTGACCGATGTGCCTTGCATTCCCTAACGTCGCCCTTCTGTTTGTAGGCAACTGCCAACTTGCCTCCTTTATGTTCTATTGCTTCCTGCCCATACAGTGCAGCTTTAAGCATGATTGTATAGGACAACCTTGCAAGTTGAGCAGGACAATAGTGACATAATTCAGGTGGTATGGCGTCTTGGCCAAGGGCTTTGCCCAGGGAAACCCTTCTGAATGCCTTTTCCAACTCATAAAGAGAAGGCAAGTCCTTCACTGGCAAGTCAATACGAGCATGTTGGAGGAACTGAGTGAGGCCTTCAAGCCAGTGTCGGCGATATGTGGTAGAATTCATGCGTGTACCTCCTTCCATGGCTTGGAAATGCTCGATCCACCTATTCTCAGCTTCCGCTGGAGTGGCACATAAAGTACCATCAGCTTTCTTGACAATTGGAAGACAAGCACGTTTTTGCTTTTTTGGATTTGTAGGGCCTATGAAAGGCTTCAAGTCATGCAGGATGGTACCAGCAGCGGCATTAGGACCGGTGTCAAGGATGACCTGGGTCAAACATTGATTACGGGCACGCTGCAAACAAGCTTTTAAATTCCTGGAAGTGAGCCAGTATTGAACAGACAAACGCAGTTCAAAGCACAAGACACTAGTGGAATGATTCCACGCTGCACTATGGTGTTCTGGATGCGGTCGAGTCCATTGGCAAAAAACCATAATAATTGCATATATATATATATATATATATATATTATATACATATACATATATATATATATATTATTGATATGTGTATATTATATTGGTGGATGTCCCATAGCACCATAGCATCCATAGCTTGACTTCCCAGTCCATTTCTAGTCCATTCCGGTGGTTTCACTTCCCTCCACGAGGTCGTGGGCGCCCAAAGGGCCCAGTTTACAGGTGGAAGTTCAGGATTCTCCGGCCGTGGTGGCCGAGGGAGGCGGTCAGGCGGGGGGATGGGACTTTTCTGTTGACCCGGGGGATGGGGATGGGGATGGGACTTTTCAATAGACTTTTCTTGTTGGAAATCATCATTTTGGTGGGGAAATCATCGCCATTTTCTTGCTATGTCCGGAGGGTATCTCTCATTTTTCAAATATGTTTCTCTTTACGGGGATGGTACAATTGATGGATTTTTAAAGTCTAAAGACCCTCACCTGGCAAGTAGTGGCATCATTATGCAAATAATTGCTGTAGAATATATCGAACATAAAGATACTGTACATAAAGTAAAATCAAGCCGAAAACTCATTTGTTGTATTATTTCTTGTGTAATATAAAGAGAGATTTCGTTTACGAGAACTAGATGTCAGAATTATCGATCCAAATTGTACTATCTTCTTGGTTTGAAGAAACATAGGCATCTCAAAATACATGCCATGTGGCTATTTTGTGTAATTATTCATAACATTTAAGATATAATATGATATAATAAGTATTGATGAGTATTGTGAGTATTGAATATGTTCGGATAACTACTGACACAATGCAGCAGAGATTGTGGTTCTCCAATCTTCCCAGGAATCCTGACTTGGTTGGTCAAGTTTTTATGCCCTTCATTGTACGGCCAGTGCTCGGGTTTACGGTACGATCCATTTTTAGACACATCTATTTATAACAATAGTAAGATATGTATTTACATAATACGTTACATATGTATAAATGTGTTGCTTTGGGGTTATGAAGTGCACCACAGTAGACAGTCGTTGTGATGTTCGGTTGTATCCCAAAAAGTTCTTTGCGATGGGACTATGTGACTTGACACCAGCACCCCTGTCAGGGTCCACACATTCACACATTCCATGCAGAGCATTACGTTCTGCAAAATCAAGGTGCGGTCCGAGTGGGAGTTTGTGGATCAGTGGATCTCACCCAATCATTGGATTCTTCTCAGGAAATAGATGGAAATAGTGCTTCTATAATGCTGAGAATAGATGAGAATAGTGGGTATAGAAGGAAACACCTGAAGGAGGTTCTGAAAGGGGTACACCCAATCAGTTCGTGACAATGCCATAAAACATCCACAAGGACTGACTATGAATGGGTGGGAATACAACAATTCTCAAATGCAAGGTTTATGGCATTGGCTTTGCCACATTAGTCAAGAAGGATCAAAAGGGTGCAACTTTCTTGGTGGGGGGTTCAACCTTGCACCCTCCTGCAATCAACCATGGATTGCTGGGATGTTTATGTGTATATTACTGTATATATATAAATAAAGATGATTATATATACATAAATCATAACCGGGCAACAGGAGAAACTCTTACTTGCCAAGTTTGATTGCTGGAGCTTGCTTGTTGGCAACGTGTCAGGAGGTTCCCCCATAAAATGGGATGATTGGAACCTCAAAAAACTGGGAAGTTTCAGCAGCAGAATCAATCCATTTGTGACAGAAAGGGGCGGAAGCGGATGCTTCGGGCAACCAAGCTACATGAAAAATTGCTTGGTGTCGTATGCATGTTTCCGTAGCAAGTGCAGCTACATGGAAAAGATGTTTAAGAAGAGTTCAGGCGGGAGAACTTCCCGAGTGTTATTAGAAGAAACAGCTCCAGAGATATCCACATCAACAAATTGATTGATGACAATCTTCATTGATTATCATTGTGTCGATTAAAACGCACTGCTTCACTGCTTTCCTGAAGGCAGCTTTTCATTTTGGCATGTGTCCGGCAACGCGGAAGAGTCCAAGACACTTCCCGCAACCTGGCCCACCAACTAGCATAGACCGAATCAGCAACGTTTTAGACGACGACCTATAAACGGCAGGATCTGTATATTCGAGAGGGTTTTTTTGCGAGAATGAATGGAATACCCAGCCACTCAAAATACTCGTTGTCTTCACTGTATCCTAGATCAACATAGATCAACCATATTCCATTAAGTGATGCGGATGATACTGCCATTTCAAAAGAGATTTATCAGCATGTGATGTATAGACTCCGCAGCAACCAAGTTGGCCATGGTTTTGAATCAGCTTACGTGACCTTTATGCCTCCAACTTCCATAGACTTCCCAGGTGAATGTTCAGATCTTCGCGCACTACTCGGGCCATAATTCCTATCTGAAGGGTCTTCTGGTGGTGAACTCGCATGAGCAGGGTGAAGAGCCTGGTGCTCTCGAGATGACATCGGAGGACTGCAGGCGCCTTGTTTGGAAACGGGGCGGTTCATGGTGAAACGGAGAGGTATGAAAGGGCTGGGTCAAACTTTGAAGGGTTGAAATTGAAATATGTGATATGATATTACACAATATCATACTACCATATTGAACTCTAGTTTTACATTATTTTTCATTGAATTATACTATATTGAATGATATTATACGATGTCATATTACATTGCGTTACATGACATCATAGTATCATACTGTGTTATATTGTATTGCATTATATCATATGATATTTTATTGAATATATACGATGAATATAATATATATATATACATGTATATTTCATATAGAAGCATCAACTCACATTTGTTGCTTATGTATGTATACATATGCAGTTTATTACACGTTGTACTATATCTATTACAGTATAGTTATTTTTGGAAATATGTTTTATGCTATACACGTGTTTTATATTAGATATATTATGTATGTGTTGTTTCTATGCATTCTACAATTTTTAAATGGTATCTAGATGTGTTATTCTATATTATGTTAGTATTCTATTTGATGTAATTTATATACACCATATTATATATATATATTGTATATTATATGTGTAACATCACAAACTATATATATTGTATATTATGTATAAAACATCACACATATAATATACACATATGTATATGTGTAGTTATATGCTATGTATTATATATACAGACGGTACATTATATCAAATGCGCAAATTATTATAGTATATCTACAATATATTGTGTATAATATGAAGTAGATTATATAATTACACGTATATTACTATGAAGTAGCTTGTCAATATTACTTTACTGATATATTGCAATATTACTATATAGTATTTTGGATTACATGTACTATGATACATAAATCATAGACTATATATTAATTCTTTGAATCCTATACATTGTATAACATATATTATATATTATATCATACTTTATATTATACATTATATTGTATAGTGTACTTGATATTTGCAATATAATGTACTTTGTTTTATAGTTTATATGATACTTTGCATTAAACTTTATAGTTTATTTTTTTGCATTATACTCTATACTTTTTTACATTATACTTTATATGGTACTTGATATTGTATATTACACATTTTTATTACTGTACATATTTTTTTTATTATATGTTGTCCTTTATATTTTGTATATTATATCTAGTATCTATTGTATTTGATATACATATTCTGTGTTCCAAATATAATTTGTGTACATACGGTAGACTAAATATATGAGTGTAATATGTATATATATATATATACGTACACATTGTACAATATGAATATAGATAGTATGCTTTATTGTAATATATGATATATATATATACATATTTTGCAGATTCTATTATATTAAAGATGTATGATTTTCAAATAATACACAAAATACAATATATAATGTTATCCTTTATTATATACGATCTTATTTTGTATACAATTATGTGGATATATAATATAATATAATATTATAAACATATACACATCGTATATGATATATGTATATATCGTATTTATTAGTTATAAGGTATAACCTTTCATAGTATGTGTACATATACATATAAAATAAGATGTTTCTATTTATCGTTCATATATCATGTATTAATTTTGCCGTTTTTTAGTATACAGTATTCTATCATATTCTATTATGTATACGTTATAGGTTACATATGTGTTATTTATATCTTATTTCTATGTACAACATATATATACATATATATATATACATATTTTGTTTTGCACATATACATACATACATATCTACATATCACATATATGATACTTGTCTTATGTATATACGGTCAGTTTTTTGAGATATAAACCTGACTATTTTAGTGTTACCCAACGACGGACGGAAGTGGATCACACCGATTTTGAGCTGCCTAAAGGTGTCCCCAACCACAACGCACCAGTAAGCCAGCCAGAAGGGGTCAGTGAGCACCCAAGAGATTTCCAGAAACGCAGGTCTGGTTTAAAGATTTTGGGTCCCAAGTTGCTTTGGAGAAACGCTGCATGTTCGTATTGCAATTCCTTGTTTGTGCTTGGCTCCATGGTTGTGATGCAGAGATATCCAACATACCCTCTGGTTATTTAATAACATAGCTATGGACTATGGAAACCCACCATTCTTGATCTGTACATCATTTATTATAAGACATCTATAAATGGGTCATTTTCCATGGCAAACTCTTAAATAACCAGAGGGTAAGTACTTTCCAATCCTCTTTTGGACCCAAGGATCCTAGGATCCCCACCACGCATTGGCGAGGTGGCGCGCCCGGAACGCTGGCGGTGGCTGGCACGAGGTTGATGGACCTGAGCATCTTTCGGCGAACCTGGCAATGGTTGGCCACGAGGGCATCTTGCGTGTGGAGATGTTGATGAAGACACCAGCAGAAGGTTTCAAGAAGCTGGCACATCTCTATACCATGTGCAAGCCAGGCCGGTGTTTTTTTTTTAAATCCAGATAGTGTTGAGTTTGGTCATGTTCAAGGTTTTAAAGTGGGATGATGATCCCAAGTGCTGTTTTATGCGATGGTTTGTTCATACATATCTATGTATACATTGAATCATATATATATATATATAGAGAATCATATAGACATATACATACATATATATATATATGTAACATGTCATCATCTTCAAGGGCCAGGGGTTTTCGTAGTGGCGAGAAAGCCAGCAGGTCATCATATCAACGTGAAGATCATCATGTTCTCTCAGGAGCACGTGAGTCTTGTGAAGGGCCAACTCGGTGAGCACCCTTTAGCGAAGGCTACGGTGGCCATGGTGATGAGGGGCACACCAGGACGAAGATGGAGGAGGGACCAAGAATTCCTGATGAAGAAAAGCTGGATGGAACTTGGAGGCGGAGCGGTGTTTATCATTTCAAGTTGCTCTCTGGTAATCAAACATGGCAATGGAAAATCCATCATAAATGGACATCTAAATGGGAAAATCATCTAGAAATGGTGGATTTTCCAGCCAGCCATGTTGGATTACCAGAGGCTATTTTTATTGCAGAGTTGGTATGTCCAAACTTCTTAGGAGATGGTCTAAAATGGGGGTACCCCAATAGCTGGATGGTTTACAATGGACAATCCCATTGGAACGGATGATATAGGGGTACCCCCATGGATTGGAAACCTCCATATGTCAGGAGGTGTGCTAGAATAAATGTCAGAAAGAATTTCAGCAGAAGAGTCAGAATCTATGTATGACAGTGTATAAGGATATATGTCGCATGATGTTTGCCCGAGCAAATGTCAGAATAAATGTCAGAATATGTCACAGGATCATTGTCAGAACATATTTCAGAAAATATGTCACAATAATTGCTTGGCTCAGATGTCAGACTACGTGTCAGTGCACATGTCACTACAGATGGCGGAATATGTTCGTGGCAGAATAAATGTGTATTTTTTTTGTCAGAACAAACAGCAGGGTGTTTACATATAGTACAATAGGCACTATGATTTGCCAGAATGTTTTATTGCCCGTTGGGGATCGCCCAGAGAAAGATTGTAGTGCATCTCTTCAAAAGCAATGCAGGGATGATTCTTCTCTAGACATTCAATCTGGGGAGAACAATTCTGTGTATATACTCCCAGGTACTTTCGGTGCTTCCTCCTATTTCAAGCAAGTGAATGAAGATCCCGGCGCCTTTTTGAAAAGCTGCGGCAAGGAAGATGAGACTGAAGCAAGGCAAACTTGCTCCAAGTTCTTGGGTCAAAAAGATCCAACGCCGGATCCAAAGCTGATCGGTTTCCAAAGAGTTTTCCAGGACTGCATCTTTGACGTGTGCCTTGGTGGCGGTGACACCGCTGCTGAATTGGCAGCAGAATATCTTCGAACCCCTGCTCGGTGAAGTGATGATTGGATGAGTAGAGGCAATAACCCGCAAGAATCCGTTGTAACGTAGTGTGCAGCTTCTAGCAGCTAGCAGCGCTAGCAGTCTGCAGTTTACCCTTTGGTAAACTAACAAGGCTATGGAAAACAACCATTTAGAGTAATTTATCTCTTGAGATTGTGATTTTCCATTAGTTTTGTGTGTGTGTGTGTTATGTTAGTATATATACCAGAGGGTAGTTGCTCAACATGATCATACATGATCCAAAGTAGACCTGCAACACTTGCCACTAGCCATGCGAACTGTACTCGTGCACATCGTGCATGTGGTGATTTCGGCGGCAAAAGACCTTTGCCGCTTCTTGCGCATGGCCTAAGTCTACGTTTGCAGGACAACATGAATGGGGTATACACGCATTGGGGTATCCTGGAGGTTTTGAATGGTGGATCATGGCTGCCAGGCTGGATGGACCTGCTGGAAAACACCCGGAAAACACCGCCGACTTCGGCCAAAGGTTGGGCTGAAAAAAATCATAAAATCTATAGGCCAAATTGGCCGAATTGGCCAAATGTTGGGCTTATGGAGATTGATGATTGATGTTAATGCAATGATGGTTGTATATGATGTATGGATGGATTTATATAGGACGGATGGACATTAAATGAAATAGACAAAGCAGTTTAAAACTGGGAGCGCCGTTGTTTCAGCAGCATGGTTGGACCACTGCTCGCCCTTTTTACCATCTTTACTTCTGAAAGCAGAATACATAATTTTCTCTTGGTAGACAATGTGAAAAAAAGACTTGGATATAGAAACATCCAATAATGGTCATTGAGGAAACTATACTTGTAGAAACTCCAGTACCCTCTTCTTCACTCTTCGTATACTTGACACAGAACGATCTGCATCTACATCCTGGTGGTTTTAAAAGCAACGCATACTTCTGCTAATTTTTAGATCGGGTTTACAAATCCTGGGCACAGCAAAATATCCCAACCCTCGGGCCGAAATATAGCAACACCCCTATAATTTAATAAAACATGTTATTTTTTGGAATATTGTTTTGATTTTGTTTATTCATATGAGCTACAGCCAAAATTTAGGGTAATGGAAAATAGAATTTGAGAGCTTTCTATTTTGTTGGAAATTGCGCTGAGGCTTGGAACACGATAATACACTCACCAAAAAACGATAACATTTGCCATATTACGAAGGTGATTAGATGTTTTGTGGAGGCATTCACCAGCTTTTTGAGACGTAAGCAAGAACCCAAATCTCAATCTTTGGCTTTAACGTTTGCTATTACCAATGCGCCATCTTGGCGACAGGGAAGAATAAGGTCCTGCATTTAAGCAACAATAATACGAATGATGTAATTGTATTCCTCTCTTCCTCCATCTTTTTTGATTTGTGCCTCCTATTCTGTGATGGAAAGTGCTACGTTAATTTAGGTTGAAGTTGCCATAATGTTTGCTTGCTTTTTGCGGCAGATAATTTGTTATTTTTTTTTACCCGATAGCCTTTGCCTGAAACAATATATACGAAAAAATAATATATACTTACAAAATAATTATATATATGAAAAAAAATGAAGATATTTATTCGAGATTTTTCAATAGAAAAAAATTTGAATATATTTTTTCCTCTAGATTTTATTAGGGGAATTAAATAATAATCCGAATGATAATAAAACCATAACTATAAAAATATTAAATATGCATTAGGTAAATATTGATTTTTTCTTTGGTTAAATTATTAATCTTTGTTTTTGGAAATTATTCTGAAATATAATATACTAGGGTTGGCCCGCTGTTTCCAACAGCGTGGGCTTTCGGTTAATCGTTTGCAGATAAAAAAAATATTTTTATTGTTATTCGAAGGAAATTTAGAAGCTAAACCTTCCGACAATATGGACAAATAGAAAACGCACAACCATGAAGAAAGTAAGAAGATGAAGAAAATCAGAAGAGAGAAGATCAAATAGGAAGAAAATCAGAAGAGAATAGATGCAGGTGCCCCAAAAGGTAGGAANTAAGAAGATGAAGAAAATCAGAAGAGAGAAGATCAAATAGGAAGAAAATCAGAAGAGAATAGATGCAGGTGCCCCAAAAGGTAGGAAAGTCACGAAACGTTGTCTTTTTCCAATGTTTTGTGGCTCCGGAGGGTCGAAAAGTAGGCTCGCTAAAGCAGCGGGTGCCGAAATATCTTAGCAGATAAGACATGAAAAGTTGCACGCCGTTGTGGCAAATTTGGAAGTAAAAAATATTAAAATATCTCATGTTCGGACCACTTTTGGAAGTAATAATGTGGAAAAAAATTCACGGCGTTGTGGAAATCAAAAGTATCAAAAATTATCCCCTTCGGAGCACTTTTAGAAGTTGAACCCAACCCACCAACCCACCAACCCAACCCACCAACCCACCAACCCACAAACCCACAAACCCACCAACCCAACCCAGCAACCCACCAACCCACCAACCCACCAACCCACCAACCCACCA